>WEKX01012335.1:484355-520954 GCA_013390025.1 Pitta sordida | reverse complement strand
CTCGGGAGCCGCGCGGTGCGGGGGCCGTGGCCACCCCCGCCGCAGCCGGGCGGGCGGCAGAGACATGGCCGGGAGCCCCTCCCGGGAGCTCGGTGTGTGCACGGGCTGAGCGTGCGGCCCGGCCCCAGGGAGAGCTGCTGTGGAATTCCACTTGACGGGAGCGGCAGAAAGCGGCGACATGGATGACTTCCGCTCCATCTGCCTGCTGTCCCTGGCCATGCTGGTCGCCTGCTATGTGGCGGGAATTATTCCCTTGGCAGTTAATTTTTCCGAGGTAAGAGCAGCTCCCCCGAACCGCTGTGGTTGCCGAGGGAGAGGCCCGGCAGTCCCCTTGGCAGTTCGGCAGCGCCGGGGGTGACGCTGTGGCCTTAAAGGGCTTCTAAGGAAATTCGGAGCGCGATGTTAGTTTTCCTTCAGTACTGATGTGTGAAATTAAGTTGGTTTCCCAGTGTATGTAAAAGCCGTTTAAACGTGCCGGGTTGGAGTCGAGCATCTCGGCAACAGGTGAAGCAGAGTCTCCAGGTGGAAGGACAGGAATAAGAGCTGGGCATGGCTATTCTTGGAAACTTGTGTAAGAAACTGCTCAGGTCAGAGATTATCTCTTCTGGTGTAATTAAGGCTTTTGAAAAATAAAGCTTTTGAAAAGACAATTCCAAGAACATTGTCGGAAAACTTTGACAATGCTGGTCACAGCCTGCACTGCTGAGAATTATGTTTTAGCTTTTTGATTACAATATAGCTTCAAGTTGCTGCCCGATGTAACGCAAAGCATTCTTTTGGGAAAAAAAATACCTGGGATAAATAGGGTATGTTAAAGGAGAGGGAGACTTTCACAGTGAGTTTCCAAGCAGTTCAGGAGTTCATTGTTACAATACACATTGTATTTGGGTGCTTCGAAGAAATGGTGCTTGAGGTGAGGATGAGTGTAACAGTCTCTGGAAGTCTCCTAATATCCTCTGATGCCCGAGGCGTTTTTCTAACTGATGTTTGTATAGAGGTACGCTGAGGTACAGGGTTTAGTTGTTCTAAGGTAGTCAGAGTCCTCTTAGGAGAGGTTTCTCATTTCTCCTGGGAGCAGTGCTGCTCTTGGGCAGCAGGGTGCTGGGAGAGATAGTACTGCTCTTTCTTCCATCGGGGCAGAGGACGAGTTGCACCTGCCCTTTGGTCCCATTGCTACTGGGATGCGTTGGGAGCCGTAGACACTGAGCAGCATGGAGAGAAAGGCTGTTCATTTTGGGAGACACTTCAGCTATAAACTAATTGAAACCTAACAATGTGTTCTGAAGTCTTCACATGAACGGTAGCAGAGTTCTGTTTTGCCAGTGCTTTGTCTGATGCCCTTTAGACCTTCCCTTATGTACCTTCAGTGTTGTTGCTTCCAACGTCTTGCTTTTCAAAACTCACTTCTGTCCTGAAGCCCACAAAGGGTTTTCTGCATAATTTACCGAGAGCACTGCCTTGCATGCTAATATTGTCCCTTTTTTTTGTTTAATTCAGGGCTCTGTCATGTATGTATTCAACAGTCACATGTTGTCTCTGACTTTAGTGTTGTTTGAAGGTAGAGTTCTTGGTCTACCTTTATGTGGTTTATTTCTATAGTCAATTTGTGGTCTCCTAAGCCTCACGAGGCTTCCAGCAGCTGCAGGAATACGGTTCTGTTGTGGGGGTGTTGTGCATGAGCAGTAATCACCTACTTCTTACCCTTTGGTGTGTGTGGTATTTTACCCTCAATACACATATGTGGAGCCAAGTGTATTGTGGTACCTAAAGGTCTCAGAAATCCCTGACTCAGTTTTACACTTGATTTAAATTAGGAATTTTAAGGGTTTGCATGGAGTGCTGGTTTAAATGAGGAGCAGAATATCTCTGCAAATTATGTACAAATCTTAGCTAATCCTAGAAGTTTCTAATTAAAAGTTGGAATTGTTTTGTTTAACGTGATTGTTCAGGATTGTGCAACAAAGACATTTTCAAACTGAAAGGACCGTTTGGACTGTGTTCTGTAGTTTGCAAAAAGTTTTGCAGATAGCCCAAGTGAGTAAAAATGCCTCTTGCCAAGGGCCATTTATGATGTTTGAGCTGAAAACAAAAGTGATGCTCTACATAATGTAACCCAGATGCTGGTGAACAATAAAATTCTTCATTAGTGTGACTGCATTTCTTCAAATGAGTTTTTTGCCATGGAACTTACTGCTTGTGTTCTGATTTTGTGCTGGTTTCTCTTATTTTAATTATATGAGTATATTCTTGAAAGTATAGCGCTCTGGCAAAGCCTGGTATAGCTAAATGTTGGTGGTCAAAAGGTACAAACTGAAGAGAGCTCTGCCTTATTTCTGTGTGCAGGTGTACCCTTTCAGCTTAATCCTAATTTACAGGACTCTGTTGGTGTGCCTTAGGGCTGGAGATTACACTGCACCAGCCTTTGTGGCCACTTCTTAAGTTCTAGTCTAAATGCAAAAACTAAAACAAGAGGTTGTAGCCGTTTGAATGTTTTTGTGATATAACAGAGGCTGGCAGTGTTGTCTGCACTGGGGCCGCTTGCTGCTGAAAGTGAGACTTGAAATGGGTCCAAGTAAGAGTTTCAGTGCCACGTGGATTTGAAATAAATACTAAGCAGTGGAACAGCTTGCTAATTTGAGGAATTTAAGATTTTTTTCCCCTTGGATTTTTAGCAGTGTTGACTGTGTTGCTGTTGTTTGTTTTTTTTAACAAGGGACATGCAAGTATATTTCGCTGAAATTACGTACTTGATTTCTTGCATAAAACTATGTTACTTTTGCCTGTCTGTGTAGGCTGCTATTTAAATGTCTGTATTCACCACATCTAAATATTTTGTCCCGTAAAGGAGGTGGAGACTTGAAACAGTAGCTTGTTAGTGTGTATTATTTTCATGAATCTTTAAAATTCACAGATGCCCAAGTGAAAGCAAGCAATATTCTGTATTTTAAGTTGAAATAAATCAGTATTTCTTCTGACACTTTTTTTTTGCATGTGTTTGTATGCAAAAGATACTGTAGTGTATTTTTTCTCTTGTAAGGTACTATTTTTTTTTTTGCAAAATGACTTAATGAACAGTGGGTGTTGAAAGTTATCTTTTAAAATAGGTTGTCAGTGGATGACAATTTACCAAGTATAGTTATTTTATATGCCCATATACAATGCATGATTGTGCAACTTTACAGTTGTTTTCATATCTTGCATATTACTATTTGAATTTTCCCTAGTAACGCTGCAATTGTTCCCTTATGGTCACATTTAGCTTGCTTTCAGGAAGCATCTCCCTAGAGCCTCCTACTTCTGTGCAAGTGTTGCATATTTTGTTGAGGCCGAACAATCTGTGTCATTGTGGTGCATGAAGGAGGATGGATGGCAGAATAAGGACATAAGGCAAAACGTGGTTTCCTGTTAATCAAACACTGACCTTTGTCTCCAAGTCCTCAGTATTTAAGTTTAACATTTTGGTAGCAGTGGGATTTCTTTCCCATTGAGCATGGGAGGTGATGGTGGTTCTGCTACAAAATGTGTGCTACACAGATGTTACAGGGATCGGGGCTCCTGTGCTTGCTACATGTGATATGAGGGGGCTCTGCAAACTGTTGAATTTCGAGTCTATTGCATGTCGTTACACGAAACTAAATCAGGGAATTTATTGGTAAAACAATGTAGTGCATTTGGGAGGAGTGATATCTCTTAAAGCTTTTTGCCGCAAATTAGACTGTAACTAGAAAGATAACTCTAAATCACAGTAGCAAGTACCAATAAACTAAGTCTGCTTTTTAATCTAGTTGTAGAAATTCCTCTGAAAACATTAATTAAATTATTATGCCTTGCTATATTATGAAATCATTGTTTATGTGCTGCTGTTAAGATTTAATTGCAAATCGTCAATGCTAGTGTAACGAGTAGCCCCTTGCCCCAACCTCTGTTAACAAGGGAGAGTAAAGAAAGCATTTTCATTCCTACGGATGATACTTGTTTTTTACTTGCTTACAGGAGAGACTGAAGTTGGTGACTGTTCTGGGTGCTGGGCTGCTGTGTGGGACTGCCTTGGCTGTCATTGTGCCAGAAGGAGTACATGCGCTTTATGAAGATATTTTGGAGGGTAAGAACCAAACCCAGATGGCCTTGTTCAAGATAACTGAGGTCATAGTGTTATGATCTACGGGGACTTGTTTCTAGGGCTTTTAACATGAGATTGGTGGAGTTTCGCAACAACAGCATGACACAAAGCAGGCACAGAAATGCAAAACTGCCATAGGGCTGATGTTGCACTTTCTGATTGGATAAAGGGTTGTGATCAAACTGAATTGGTGACTCTTGCTGAGTTATCCAGTCATTTGGGCATCTGGATACTGTGGTGTCATGGGTAGTGTTTCTTACTCTGGGGAGAGTTAAACTTTCAAAGGAGGTGTAAGGACGCCTGTGGAGTATTTGCTGTTTCTTTCTGTAATTTAGACTGCTTCTCATGAAAGCAATTGCAGGAGGTGTTTTATAGATCTATGTCCTTGCCCTCATAAGAATTTTCTCAGAAGAATGTCTTGATGTTAATATACTTGCCTAAAAATGGTGGTTATACAGGGCTAATTTACAGAGCAGGAGTAATTACTTTCTTAGTGGTGCTCATTACACATCTAAATCTGTGCGTTTCCAAGTTCAACCGTCCAGTTCTAGTCTGATGTCACTGCTCTCGAAACCTCATCATCTCTAATGAAGAGCTTAAAGTGAGCAGAGACTGTGTTTTGCAGGGATGTGAGTGTGGAACGTCTTATACCCACCTCAATTTGAAGTTAGGGCATTATTTTAAATAGTCAGAGCACTTGGAGTGCACTTTAAATCTTGCTTTAGTTTGGAGTCTTGTGCTATTACATTCTCATTACATGTATGAGGTTTTTCCAGTATGCTCAAAATCAGAAGTTTGTCAGAAGGTAAATGCCAGTGAATTTCTGGTCACAGGAGAAAGGACTAGAAAGTTGAGGCTGTAAAGAACTTTGCAAGCATCTGATGTACTGTTGTTGCTAATCTGGGATTGACAGATAATACTCTGCTTTGTTCATAGTACTGGGGTTTTTTGTGTTTCCACGCTTAAATTTCATTTTAATAATATGCTTTAATGTATCCTGTTCTAGCTTCCACTAAATTTGTGTTGTTCTATTTAGATTTAAAATAAACTGAAGATAATATATGAAATTATCCTTTTTGAAGGAAGAGGCTCTGACTGTGTTTTTATACTGTCCTGTAATTTGTGCTCTCTTAACGAGCTGTAGTTCTGGCTCTGCTCTCCATTCAATTTTAATTTTAATTCTGAATAGACTGATTTTCTCCTGTAATGTTTTGGCTAATAGTGAATACAATTGCTGTGAACATTCATATTTTTAAAGACTTTTTCACTAAATGGGGCACACTGTTTGCGTACAGCTTGCAGTTTAGAGCTGTGTGATCTTTAATTCTCTTTAGTGTGTGGAGGAAAAAGGCCATAACTCCAAAAACATTCCCATTACTGCAGTAACGTCGGAAGTATTTACCTAGGAAAAAAGAATTTGTCTGTGTCTTCAGACTCAATGTCTAACTTGCAGTATTTTGTCTAAAGCCAGCAAATCTGTAAAGATTATTTTTTATATTGCAAAGGGGAAAAATTAATGGGTATTACAGATTTAACTACAAAAATTATTTCTCATATTTTTCTTAGAAAAGTAGGATATTCCAAGTTCAGCTCCTGAGAATTTAACAGCTTTTTTGGTTTTGATTTACAAATCAAAACCTATTTACTTAAACCTAGAAAAGTGCACCTAAGGGAAACATCAAGGTGTATTCATAGAGCTGTAAAAACAAAGAAAAAGGACTTTGTTTTCCTGGTTTCAAGTGTAACGTAAGTCTGGGACTGGTTGGTTGCCATCAAGCAAATGAGCGTTTTTCATTGATACAAAAGTAATTTTCTGTTACTTCTCTGTTTACTCGCAGACCACAGAATAAATAACTTCTAATCTTTGACCTTGTAGGCTGGGAACGAACGGTATATCATGACTTGGATTATTCTTTGATCATAAACCTTTGTATGTGTGTAGTGAAATAGTGAAACCGTGGTTTAAGAAAATTGAATTCTTTTGCTGACTTCAGTCCTTTGTTTTAACTCATGAAACCGTACAACCACTGTCAGAAAGATTGCCCTGAGTTACACACTGTTCAATGGCTTGAAATAACCTGAAACAACGTGAACTTAATAGGTATAGAGGGCAACAGTCTTGAGTGGTCTAATGTAATTTTATCTTGTTCAGCAAAGATATGTTTGAAAACTTGCAAGGGCTGCTAAGCCTTTGACTGTAGTAAAGGTCCTGTGACAATATTTTGTACAGAGGGATGAACATCCACTTGTCTCTCACCCAGGAAGATGGATGAATACTCCAGTAAGAGAATGACTTGCTAGAATGAGTCACGTTTTTGGTGTTGGTGCCTAAAACTTGAGGAGTAGTTGCCAACCAAAAGACTTCTCCAGAAGTTTTGTGTCACCTCAGCCATGGATGTTGGGAAAACCCTAAGTGATGCTGTGCCATATTTTGTCTGTTGCTTTCCTTGCTTTTCCATGCTGAAGATGTATAAGGAGAGACCAGCCAGGCTCCCCTGAGAAGATCGTGTAAGGAAAACCTTAAACAAGAACTTGCATATATTGTCCAAGAAAGTGTGAGGAAGGTTTTTGGCACAGGAGAAGAAAAGCAATCATGTCGTGTTTAGTCCTGTCTCCTAATCTGTTTGCTTGCTTGTCACAGGGAAGCATCTCCCAGCGAGCGAGATGCAACAAGTGATGGAGTCTGAGAAGGTGGCGAAAATGCCGGTTGTCCACGAGTACGGCCATGACCATTCCAGGTTGCACGCCTACATCGGGGTATCCCTTGTCCTTGGCTTTGTCTTCATGCTCTTGGTGGATCAGATAGGCAGTTCTCATGTGCACTCTACAGATGGTAAGTAAAGATTCAATAATACTGAATTAGATTGGTTAATTAGTCTTAATAAGCAAGTTGTGATTTTTTTTTTTTAAATGCTACCAGGAATTACTTAGTCTGGTTGTGTCCAGAGTTTCAGTAGGTGCTTTACAAGCATAAACGAAGGTCTGTATGAGATGTTTATGCTGCAAATATATCCTGAAATTCAGCATGAATTGAAAGCTTGCTTCACTGACATGAAATAACTGTGTGAGCTCATGTAGTGTCGGGGTGACACTTGACTCTTGAGTTATTGTCTGTTTTACAGTATCACCCATTGGGGATTTCTTTGACTTCCAAAAAAACCTAAAGATTAGTCTTGTATTCATTTGTTTCTTTCTACATGATAGTCATACATGCAGGTAAACTTTGCAAAGTACAAGTTATCTTAAGTAAGATGCAGAAATGGTTAGATGTAAACTCTGGTCCTTTACTGTAACTGCATAGCTAGACCTCCCACACTAGTCTAGAGCCTCACTTGAAAATACTTCTTACTTGAAAGTGCCTCCTGCTTTGTCTAAAGTGTGGTTGGAAGCATAAGGGCTGTCACCTTTGTCCTCCAGAAGAAATGTAAATAGAGCCACAGCCATGGCTAGCTGCTTTTCAGAGCTTTTCAAAGGAAACAGGAGCACTGAGGATGTCAGGAAGGTGCAGGTGACCAAGTGCCAGAGGAATCTTTGTTTATACAGGTTATGACCTCCTGTGTCTCTGATCATAGCAAATACCAGAAAAAATTTACTGTGATGTGTGTTAGACATACATGCTATAAAATACAATATTATGTGAATTTCTATCTAGCCCGTTCCTCTGCCATGGTAAGTGCAGTCGTGTTTTTGTAATTTTTTTTAAGCTGCTGAAGAAAAACACTTTTCTCTTTAAACAATGCCATGCAGTTTTGTTATCTCCCAAGTGGCTAAATATTATTTTGTCTAAAGTAGACAAATCCCCTTGGCTGGAATTGATATATGAAATCAAATGTCACCTGAGTGTGTTCAGTGTTGGTCAATCCAAAACTAATTTAAAGGAAATGTTCTTGGTGAGAATCTTCTCCTGTTTGACATGAGGAAACCATTGCTGTCAGCCAAGTGCAGCTCATGCAATTCTCCTATAGGCTCCCCTTGATTCACAAGCTCAAGCTCACCAAAATAAATGCATTAGATTTTAGCAATCTCACTTCCCTGATCTGACCCACGGGGTGCCTGGGCATGAAAAGGGACTGGAGAGTGAGGTGCAAGGAGAGCAACGGGACCAGAATTTCCATTTTGGTGGCAGTGCAGACTTAATAAAATAGCTGTGTTAGTGTGGTTGCAGTCCTCTTACTGACCAATTACTGTGTAATTCAATAATCACTGTTCTACCGTCTGGTATTAAGCAGTTGAATAAGATGATGTTTCTGTACTTTCTATACAGTAATAACTCGCTGCATTGTGACCCCTCCTCGCTGATTTGTGAGAAATTTTTCTCACAGACCAGCCTCAGTGATTCACGAAGCTTCCTGGCTGATGCATGTGTAGTGCGTCTGCTTCACCGAGGGGCGGTGCCGGTGCTCCCTGTGGGACAGGACTGGCCCGGCTCCATGGAGAGGGCGCGTGGTGCCTCTTGCTCCTGTGGCGCCATGTCCCGATCCCTGTCTTGCTCCTGTGTGTCTCCATGCCCTGTTCCAACAGCGGAAGGCTCAAACCGTGGTATGCCCTGAGCGGCTGCTGGGACCCAGGGCAGCACCGCCACAAGTCCGCTGTTACTCTAAGCCCAGCTGGGGACTGACCCCTGCCAGGCATGTTACTGTTTCCATGGCTACAGGCGGGGAAGGCAATGCAGGTTGTGCCCGTGGACTGCACCTGGTGATGATGTAGCCCCAGGGAAAGCGGGTCTGGGCTGGCCATGGCAGCAGTGGGACAAGCGCTGTGTGCTGGGATGGGGCAATGCCGGGATGTGCCCACGCAGCTGCTGCAGCAGGAGGAGGCATGTGTTCCCCCATGTCCTCCCCATGCTGCCGCAGGGGAAGCGGTGCTCTGATGGTTTCACACAGCCAGCTCTTCTGCTCCCGGGACAGGTGGATGTTAAAGGGAAAGAAAATCCGACACTGTCTCCACCCCCCACCATAAGGGGCCCTGAATATCGCAGTGTTGCAGAGTTAAGCTGTCCCAGGCTCCAAGAGTGCCGACCAAAGCCCGGGGACATCCCTTCCCCACCGCAGCCTCAGAGCTTCCCCACCGTGGAGGCAGTGCAAGCATGTGTGGTGACAGCAGCTGTGGAAGCAGCAGCGTGGCTGAAGAGAAGCCCAGGGATTCTCTAGTGGGTTTCCCCAGGCAGAGAGGGCTCAGAAATGCTTCCCTTTGCTCCTCTGTGCTGGGAGAGCCTGTGGGGAGGAGTGGAAAATGCTCCCCAGTGCTCCTGATTGGCTGGGGGTGGAGCAATGGGTGTGGCCTGTGTGCATATTAATGACCTGCACATGTTTGCGTATTTGACAGTTGTGAGACCCTGACAAGACCCTTTCCTCATGATGGGTGAGGTATTACTGTACTTGTGCCTGCCCTATTAATTGCAGTGGTTCTTTGTAACAGTTTCACCATCTGTAGTGCTTTGTAATGAGCTAACCTGCAAATGTCCTCAGGCAATTCAGGGCAAAACACTGGATCTCAAACTGCACTGGCTGTGTTTCTGCTCTGTGGTGTAGGACATTGCAGGCAAATCTTTGCAACTGCTGTCATGACGAGTAGAATTTATTGCTTACTAGGAGCTGCCAGAGAATCAGTCTAACAAAAACTGCCCCAGACTGCTGCCTGAAGAAAACTGCCAACAATTCAGCTCTGCGGGGAAAAATTATCCTGGTTCTTGGAGCAGCTCTGGATTCTTGGGATGCAAAACTAGCTTTTCTTTCCCTTTGTAGCACAGACCTTTAACATTTATTTCAGGTGATTAAGAAAAACATCTGCTTCTGTCTATGTCAGTAATCCTGTAAATTGCAAAGAATTGTCTTCAAGTCTGTCGGTTGTTTGTTGGCAGAACTTCAGGTGATTTGAAGGTGTTAAGTTTATCAAACTATTTTACGTTAAATCTAATGCAGAAATGCAGAAGCTGGTAGTTCTGAGTAGAGATGTGCAGTGATACTTATTTTTCTTTCAGCATAATTTATGTATTCCATCTCTTTATCCTAACTTTTCTCATTGTTTTTTCAGATCCAGAAGCTGCAAGATCGGGCAACTCCAAAATCACCACAACACTGGGACTAGTAGTCCATGCTGCAGGTAATGTGGGACCTGTTGTTAGCACTTGACAAGGAGAGCCATTGCTGTGTGGGTCATCTTGAGATGTGGTGGGAACACTTGGGTTTTGCTTTTAAAAGTGACTTGTTATTAAAAAACAGGCAGGGCAGGAGGAACTAAGGATGTTCCCCAAAATTAACTGGGAAAATACCAGTGCTCAGATGTTCCACAGAGGTTTATTTGGGTGCAGTATTTTCACTCTGATTTTTCCCATCTGAAAGGTTGTGTGATGCTCACTCTCTGCCTCTTCAATTCTTCTGACAAGACCCTTTCCATAAATTTCAGTACATTCAGTACATTCAGTAAATTTCAGTACATTTGATAAGTACCACGAAACACGTTTGGGTTTGCTTGTTGAGTGACCTGTGCTTTTTTTTAAAAAAAATACTAATTTTAAAAATACCGGTATCTTGTAGGGGAAAAAAAGGCCTTACAAGGTGAAGCGCAAAGATTTGACTGAAACATTTCAGCTGACTTGCAGGGACTGACTTATACATGTTTTAAATCAACCCATATTCAGCTTGTAATTCTTAACTATATACGTGTAGTATAAATACGATGCTTTTTAATATCCTATTGGAGATTGCTGTCCAGGTAAGTCAGATGATGTTGATCAAAAATATATTTCTTCACTAAACAAGGTGTCTATATATTAAAGAATAACATAATAACAATTTTCTACTTCATTTAGACAATATATGTTAAATGATAAAATTATTATTTACAACAACAGTTGCATTTGAAAAATGATTTAAAGTGTAATAATAATTTAAGATTTTTTAAATTGAGACAGCAAGCCTCTTCTATGAATGAATGTGTCAATACTGAATAGATTCTCAGTATGGTTTTTGTGGTCTTGGGAAATACAAGACAGGTCCTGTTGAAGGTTGTCTGATACTCCGAAATGTGGCTTAACGAAGACAAGTGAATCGTGTTGGGTTGCTATTGTTAATGGTATTTTCAATAACAGAACTTCTTAAATCAACGTGTTTTTTACTGTTGGCATTGAGGGGGTGGGGAAGCTCATGTGGAAGAATAATCCATGAATCTGCACTCCTTTTTCAGCTGATGGTGTTGCATTGGGTGCAGCAGCTTCTACTTCTCAGACTAGTGTCCAGTTGATAGTGTTTGTTGCAATTATGTTGCACAAGGTGAGTCATCATCCAAAAAATCTTGCGTGCTTTAACAGTCTTTTGAAGAGCAAGTAAGAATTGCTAAAGATCTAAAGTTTCCTTAGTGATGTAATACAGCAGTGTTTAATGCCATTGAAATAAACAGGTACAGTTTCAAGGACCAAAGTCCACTGGTACAACAGTCTTTTGATTCTGTGATTTTTCTTAAGAAAATAGAAAGGATATTTGTTTTGAAGGGTTTTAGTGTTTTAAATGGTTAGCCTTTTGAAACCACCTAATATCAGTGAACTAAATTGCAACTTCTGATTACCTCTGTTATTGTAGGAGCCTCAACATCAGTCATATGCTGTTTCTGCAGGAAAAAATATTAAATGTGTTTCTGCTGGCAACAAGCAAATAGTAGCTCTTGAAGATGGGAAGATCTTTTTAATACTTATGAGACTGTATCTATTGGCTTTATGCTCATTAAAACTTACTTTAGTTTTTCTTAATGTTTGAATTAACTGACTTCTGAAATGGTACGAATTTAGAATTGCTCTTGTGAAATATTTGGAAGAGAAATGTATTTTTCTGGTGTTTTTTTCCTAGCCTTCTGATCCTGGTTGATGGTTTTCTCGTTCTCTTTTTTTTTCATTCCCTCATGGTTTCCATCATGTAGGTTTAAAAGAATAATTCTGTGTTTAAAAATGCTCAGCGTATTTTAGCTTGTCTTACATCAGTAATGTCATGGTGGGTTGCTGTTGTCTTTATTCAAGCAAAGATATGGTAAATTCCACAAGTAGTAGGACAACTGTGCCTTTCGGGTAAGAAACTGGATGCCGGCAGAGGGAGGAGGAAGTACTTGTTTGCCTCCTGCTGGGAAGAGGAATAAAACTGAATGATGAACTAATCAAAAGACCTCTAAAGTCTTTGTTGACATGGAGGCTGATAGTTCCCTGTCTTTGGGCAATTTTTTCCCTCCCCATGTTAATTGCAAAAGTTTTGTACTGTAGATAAAGCAACTGTCTATCTAAGAATGTGTAGTAGGAACAAGATGAAAAAAGAAATTGCCTGAATTAATGGAGAGTTGGAGATTATGAAAAGTCAGAATGAACATTTTAATACTTGTGTAGTTGTAAATATTAAATATTTCTGTGTTTTCTGATAGCCATTAGGTACAGTTAGTAGGTTTGGGTTAGCTGCAGCATGCTAGTAGCATTTACCCCGAATTTCTTCCAATTAAGTACATTTCAATGTAGTAAGTCATACTTCAAATTTTTCTCATATTTCAGGGAGCTTTAGAAGGCATGGTATTACCAATGAATGTTGTTTTTTGCAGGCACCAGCAGCCTTTGGCCTGGTTTCCTTCCTGATGCACGCTGGGCTAGAACGGAATCGAATTAGAAAACACTTGCTGGTCTTTGCATTGGCAGCACCTGTTATGTCGATGGTGACATACTTAGGGCTAAGCAAGGTAGGTCTAGGATTTGTTCTGCTCAAAATCCACCTTAATGCTGGAGTTTGGGAAAAGAAATATGTGTTTCAAGTAACAGTCCAAACTGTGTGAAAAAATCATCAGAGTGGAGATTTTAAAAGGTTGATGAAAAGGTAGCAATATGAATGCTCAAAGCAAATAATAACCCGTGCTTTCCATCAGAATCAGTGACATTACTCTCCAAAAGATTTTTATGTAGTTTTTTTTTAAAGTCTGATTTCTGTCTTTTCTACTTTCTGCTGCTCCCCACTGAGAACAACTTACTCATATAGCAGGTTTTGTCTGATGCCTGCTTATAACTAAGTGATTTTCAGCACTGTTGCCTGCATTCTCCTTTAAATATGCAAGTAGAAAATAATCTTTGCTAGTTTCCCCCACCATCCCAGAAGTGATCCTTTTATGTTCTGTCAGAAGCTGAATCCTCAGCTAGTACAGCCTTTTTGCCTGTTACTCTTTAAAGCATAGTCTTGGCTTGGGTCTGTAGAACAAACGGCCTGTGAAATGGGCCACTGCACATGGGTTTATCATCTCTGTCCAAGTTACACAAATATGCTGAGAAGCAGAAACTTATATTTCTACACTACTCTGGGTTATGCTGATGACACACTATGGTGGTGTGTTGTAAAGAATATAACATAATCTCACAAAACCCAAGGCATGAGAGGGAAGATGAAATAAATCATCTGTGCTAATCCCTTTACTTGCCACAGAGGAGTTACGTTTGACATTGCAGTACAAGAAGCAGCAGAAAAAAGGTTGGGCATGTAAATAGAAATGAGAATTGTTTGAGCATTCTTTTGAGGCGTGCTCATCAAGAGTTAGGTTTGCATTTTGCACTTCAGAAAGAATAGAGAGTTAAGGTGTCAGAGCTGTTAGAGTGGTTTTATACTTGCAGAAGATGTATTTTTACTCTTTGGAAAAATGACCCAAGAGTATACCAGAGAACGAACTAAGATCACACCTGAGTTGGAAAGGGTTCAAGAAGCATTTGCGTCAGATAGGAGTGGGTTTGGATTTCATTATATTTACTGATGTGTAGCATGACCTTAATCCTAGTGTCAGTGTGAACAGGTGCTCAGTTGGGATCCAGAAGATCCATTTCTTCATGAAGTTTGCATTGAAGTTCTGGAAACGTTTTGGAGGTTTCCTTCTACATACAAATGAAATAGTGAATGAGTGGTGATTTGTGACTTGGATCTGAACAGCAGGGGACAAGATATTTAAAGGCCAAGATCTTGCTTGAACCCTTTGTTTATAAAAGGATGGGTGAAAAATGTCAGTCTAATGTCAGTCTTGAGCATTCTTCCTAAAATTTTTTGCTTTGCAATATAAACTCTTTTCAAATTTTTTTTCAAAGTGTGCTTTGTATGTTAGATGAGCAGAGAAGATGCTTCTGCAGACTGTGGCGTTTTTCTTTTGCAAGGGTTCCTAGAAGTCCAAAGTGATGGAACTCTGATGAGGGGTGTCTTTCTGTGCTCCAGAGCTTTAAAGTGCCAGTTACTACATGCAAGGTGCAAGACACAAAAGAACACCCTAAACTGTTGTCATTGTGAGAGAATGAGAGTTGATGGAAATCCTGTTGTCTGGGCACTTACAGATTTGGGCTTTTTTATTATTGGTTAAAGAACTTACACTTATCCTCACGTTTTTGCTCTTTGTGTTTCAGAGCAGCAAAGAAGCCCTTTCAGAAGTCAATGCCACTGGAGTGGCTATGCTGTTCTCTGCTGGGACTTTTCTTTATGTTGCCACAGTTCATGTCCTCCCAGAAGTAGGAGGAATTGCTCATAGCCACAAACCTGAATCAACTGGAGGAAAAGGACTCAGTCGTCTGGAGGTGGCAGCCCTAGTATTAGGATGCCTCATTCCTCTAGTTTTGTCCATTGGACACCATCACTAAACGCTCAAATTTCACCATTCTCTTTCTCAATCTGACATGAGCAGTAAATGTCAGCTGCTCCTTTTACCATTGTCTTACCCATCATCCATCCCATCCACTTCATGGAGTTCAGAGGGACTCTTGATTGCAAAATGAGGAACATGGGGAAAGATTTTAGCGTAGCAAAATGTACTTTGGCAGCCGGACATAAATTCTTTGTAACTTTTTTTCTGAAGACATTTGCTATTTTAATTGTTACTTCTGGCCCTATTCTCAGGGAAGATGGAATTTGAGGATTAAGGAAGGTAAGCAGGGAAAAACATAGCAACTCATCATGAAATTGCAATCACCAAAGTATCCTGCCGCTCAGTTTTACAGCTGAGAGCGAAACCCAAGGATGGCTGCATCACGAGAGGCTCAAGTCTTACTAATGAAGAAGGGGGTTCTCAGCTGTGAGTTCTACATTGTCCTGGCAGCACAACTGGTCCTTGGGATGTTTGTATTACAGAAATGGGCTACTCCTGGAACTCTGGATAACGCTGCTCTTGTCACAGAAGTGTCACTTGATAGGAAAGAAATTACATAGACTAAGTGTAGGATTAGAGTAAGAATCAGCTGGTTAAGAAAGTACAAATGAATTTTGCAGTGTATTCCATTATTTAAGAATAAGGATAAAAGCAAGCGAATGGTGTTGCAATTGTTTATGCAATTTTTAATAAATTCTAAAAAGGGACTGTTTTGTGGGAGATGGTCTGCTATGTCAGGTATGTGTTAAACACCAAAAAATGTTATCAGGAATTTTGAGTACTATGATTACTGCTTCTGTTGAGCGAAATACCCATAGCACCCTTTGAAATAGAGCTGTTCTGGGTTCTGAAGAGTAGAAGTCTGATGGAGACAGCTGTTGAGGGACCAGAGGACTTTACCAGCTCATTTTCAAAAGTCTGAACTGCTGAAAACTGTGTAGGGCTGTGTGGGTTTTTCACTAAATAAAAGGTATTAAAGCTAACAAAACACAATGTTTAGTTAAATATTTATGCTGCAGATAAAGTACAAAGAGTTTCTAAAGCAGTTTTGAACAAAAAACCCAACAAACAAAAAACCAAACCGGTGGGATACCAGTGGACCTGTTAGATGTTTTGTTCTTCCTTTGGGAGTTGTTCGTTGACCTCTTACTGATAAACGTTAGTTTTGGTGAATCTACCAGAGGACGTGCTGCCAATTGCCAATGTCTCACTGCGAAGGAGTGGTAAAAGATCCCTCCATTTTCAAGGTACAGCTTTGTCTTGTCAGGCACCATTTCTCTTATGCAGAATATGTTATACTCTAATAACTGTAGTGCATTGAAAAGTCAGGAATTCTTGACATGCACAGAATCAGCATAAAATTCTTTCTTTAGGGGAAAACTTCTTAATGCTGTACCTATTTTAAGCTATATTTTGTCTGCACTTTTTAAAGATAACATTGCCAAATATATTTCTCCTTTTGATTGTTGTATTGTTTGAAATGAATTTTCAAGGCTTGAAATATCCTTTTAACTGAAATGCTTCTTGTTTCCATTTGAATGAGTGTGTCTGTTTTTCATGCCATTTATTACTTATGCTACACAGCCCATTGGGCCTCATAATTTCTTCCATTTTTGTTGTTGTCGTGTTTGTCTCTTAGTTCAGTAATGGGTATGGCCTGGCTCTGGGACTACTGATGGCTTTGTTGGTTGGCTTTCTAACAATGCAGGTTTATCCCAGGACTGAACCTACTATTGATTCCCAGAAGGGCGATTTCATTTCTGTTTTACTACATAAAATCAATGCAGAATTATTAGAAATCATCTCTTCCCACGGGACAGTATTTTCAGATAGAATTGGTGTTTCAGGCCTGAACAAGCATTGTTTGTTAGAGCTGCAATATTGTGTTCTGAAAAATTAGCGATGTCAGTGGTCCTCTCCTGCACAATCGTAAATGGTTTTGTTTGGTTTTTTTACAACATACATGTGCAACCAGTAAGTTACTGGTTAAAGTTCAGTGAAACAGGTTCCTAACACATGCAAGTGATACACAGGTATGTTTACACCAGAGGTCCCAGTGTCTTTTCTGATTTCTCTCCTTAATTTCTTCCGTGATAATCTATTTTACCTTCTTTAATCCTTGCACATAACTGTTTCCAAAGGCTGGAGTGTTTGCAAGAGCAGAAGCAGGAGGTAGTTTAGTGCAGCACTAGGTGCTTACATTTAGTAAAACAGTAAGTTTATGTTCTTTAAACTCATACCTGTCAGTTGCATGTGCACCCCACTGGCATCCTGGCTGTGTTCAATTCCAGCCTCGTTTTGTGTATAACAATAGCAGTGGTTTAGGGAGGTATATAGCCAAGGTCTCATTTTATGCCTTTCATTCCAGTGTTGGAGCACATGGGCAGTACCTTCTTTTAAGGATCAGTGTGTATCAACAAGGGTGTGGGAGCCAATCTTTTCACTGCTGGCACAACCCCTGGCATATTAATCATACGTGCCACTGCTGAGAGGTTTTGTCATCTTTGTTTTCCTGTCCTTCAGATCACGTTTCCAGTTTCTGAGGCAACCATCAGAAGTAGTAATACTCAGTTTAATGATTAATGAAGCATAGAGGCCAAGTTATAGCAGCAGGTGAAGGATTTTGAATGAAAACATTGGCAACTTAAAATTGGCACAAAAGCTCTGATAACACACTTTTCTTTTTGTCACTTGGTGAGGTGATAGAAGACTTCTGTGATTTTTGAATTTTCCCCTGCTCGTTTAGAAGTAGTAATAGCGTTTTGTTTGTCTCTATTACCTCTGTGTTGAATTATTTTCAATTCTGTAACTGAAACTGCAGTGACTAAAGAAGCTTTTGGTTATGTGGTGAGGCGAATGTAGAATTTGAAATTATCAACCCATTCCAAATTGTTAGTACAATATAGGGGATTATTTTCATTAAGCAGAGTATTTTAATGACTTAAATGAAATGTTCCATTTTATTATAACGTCTTTTTTTTACCTATCTCCCCATCTGTCACAGTAAATCCAAGCATTGAGTGTAGTCAAGGCCATCTGGCATCATTTTCTACTCCTCAGGGGACCTTGGTGCAAACAAATTCTTCTGATTCTAGTAGCCATCTCTGATTGGTTTTGATTCTGTGAGGTAGGTGGCAGCAGGTCTAGCAGGTAATGCTTAAACCAAGTGCCATGTCCCCCTTCTGTAAATCCCTCTAAGAAATCCATAATCTTCTCATCACCTGCTTTTTTTCCAGTTAATGATTTCTTAATTGGCAATAGGAATTGGACTAAAGCTGTTTCTGTTGATCCTGGCATGTTCAGGTACTTTCCCTACTGTTCCAATGCTTTTGTTGTTCTTTATATGAAGAAGGGAAATACTATTTTCCAGCACTGGATGACAGATGCAGAAGCTGCACTGACATCAACTTAAGTGAGGATGGCAGAGCTGTCACACCAAAACAGGATTTTTTGGTTATTGTATTTTGTGAGATGGTTGGGTGTTTAAACACAGAAACCTGCTGTTGACTTCAAAGAACCGTTTCTCAGTGGATTGTGTAAAAGGTCAATATTATCCAAGAGGCCCAGGAAAACTGCTGTGTTTATTCAGTAACTAGTTCAGAGCCTTCCAGGACCTTCTGACAGTAGCAAATGTGTCTTTGTGGTATCAGCTGAATGCAGAATAAGAGAGAAGCTGTGGAATAAATGTTCTGCTGCTTCCTGCATACTCTGTGCTGGGGCTTGGGAAGAGGAGGAGAAAAGTGTACTTGTAATTTTTTGCGGTTGGAAGGAGGAGTGATTGCAGTATGGTGGGAAAGTTTATGATGAATTTCAGATTCTTCATGATGCATTTCAGATTCCTGTTCACATCAAACTACTTTTAAAAATATTTTTTTCCTTACTGTTCTTATATCACTTAGCAGCCTTGGCTTTCCAGGGAAAAACATTGTGTGGTCATTGCTGTTTGCCTGACTCCGTCTATGGAACTGTAATTTTTATGTCTTTTTTTCCAAACCATTTGTACACAAAATCATTCCATGAATGGCTGCCTTATAATTTGTCCACTTTAATTGTCAATCGTTAAAATAATGTTGCCATTTTCAATTTGTTTTATTATATTAAATTTTTACTAGGTGCAGTGCTTTGGAGTTGGCTTGTCATTTACTTCATGGGTTGTTGTGACAGTGCTGACAAAGAGAAATTGACCTTAAAGGGGATGCAAACAGGACAGACTGTACACTTTCTTTTTGTGTATGTTTGTTACTTTTTGTTATGATGTCTGAGCACCTTCTGGAAACCTGGAATGTGAAACTGCATGTTGGGAGGCAGTCTGTCAGGTTGACTTAGATATGGGTATGAATGGATTTAGAGGTATTAATGCAGACATGATTTGACAGCTCTGCTTGAGGGGGGCATTTGGGAACTTCTGTGTCTCTCACAGTGTTTAGGGGTTGGCATTGCCCCAGGTGTGTCTCTTCCCTCACCTGCAGGGAAATCTCTCAAGCTTTCAAGACAGAGACATCTTTGGAAGGCCACAAGCAGATTATTGGTGCAAAGTTGCTCTGGGCTGCTGTTAAAAGGCTGGAGGACCTGTGGGGGCTAAAGAAAATTCTTTATTCCATCCTGTGTCTCAATCTTGTCATTCTCAAACCAAAAAAGCAAACACTAAGTCTCTCTTACTCTTTTTTGAGACTTTGTGAGAAAGTAGCTTTTCCCATACGTGTAAGTGCCCCTGTGGGATTTGGATGAAAAGTCAATTTTAAACCCTATCCTGCTTTTTGTTCCTGTCTTATAGAGGAAAACTGCTGGTGAAACCCTGTTGTGTGGTTTGTTGTTGGTTTTTTTTCTCTTCCTTTCTACTTGCTCTTTCCAGGCACTGAATCACAGCTTTCCTTGTGACTGCCCTGTGATCCTACTTACCTGTTTACAGCATTTTGGGTTTGCTCTGCCTTTGTGGTTGCTGCAGCTTTTCTGGCAGGCAGCTTGCCTTCCTCCTGGCAGCCTGCAATCTCATGGAAGCCTGTTAAGCCATAGCTACCTGTGTGTTCTCTCTAATGCCAATAACTGAGAGGGAATTGTGCTCTTGCTGTGAAAAAAAACTCTTCTTGGGCTCCTGGATTTCTCTGGATTTTATTTGGCTCTGACAGAACTTTGAATTGCAATGTGTAGTAGGATATTAAATTTTAGTAGTGGTATCTGAGAGGTACTCAGGCAGGGGCTAAGAGGAGTGCTTGGAAAAGTAAATTTGTATCAGATCTAACACTGGCAGGGCAGTCTGGTTTTTCTCCTATAAAACACTGTAGACCACATTGTTAGGGTTTGCAGGTTTTATTAAAAGATTTTTTAAAAATCCACACATTGTGAGTTGTCATTATAGAAGGGACAAACTTTTATGAAAAGAAATTCAGTGGTTTATACAACAAGTTGCAACTTTAAAGAATGCCTGCAGTTAGACACCTTTGCCTAAAAATACTTTACCAAACTTGCTTGGGACCAGATGGAACATTTTAAAATACATGTAAGGCTCAAATCAATAAAGGAGTTGGAAGAGCAAAAGGAAAGGTGCTTGTCTCTTGCCAAAGCATGTCCCACTGTGTGTATTATATTAGGAGTGTGTAGAAGAACGTTACTGCCATGGCGGTATCCTGTTGCTACTGGCAGGATTTAAGGCAAGGATGAGAATCATAGCTGGGATACTTGGAATAACTGGAAAGTGGACTCCCTGTCCCTAAGGGAACACCTGCGTAGGCTTTTCGGACCTGTAGGTAGGTCTGTGCGGCTTGGGTTTTACAAGTGAGTGGTCTCAAACTTTGTCACTTGACCTTGTGTGACGTTGTCGCTTGACCCTGCATGGGAAAACTGTGCAGGAAGGGATAATGGTTTAAAGCAGTTGCAGAGAGGGAGACAACTCGCTGTAAATAAACTGGCCTTCACCTCAGTGGTGTGGGGATGATACTTGGCACTGTGCCAAGTTCTTTAACATATTGTGGGAGGGCACTAATTGAATGTTGTCTGGAGCATTCCTGGAGGCTCGAAGGGACCTCCAGAGCTCGTCATGTCCAATAACACCTCTGCTCAAACAGGGCACCTGGAGCCAGTTACCCAACCCCATGTCCAGATGGCTTTTGGCAGAGGGAGACTCCCTAACCTCCCCAGACAGCCTGTGCCAGTGCTCAGTAATGCTCACAGTAAAAGCTTTCAGGAGGAATCCTGTGTATGCCTCTTTTGCACCCTCCTCTCGAGTATTTCTGTAAGTTGATAAGATGTCTCTTACAGCTGCTGAATTGACACAATTTACAGATACTCGCCATGATTTCCAGCTGCCCCGTAAGTAGGATGATGTTTTAGACCTGCATTGTCAGAAAAGAGAGGAAGGTTATAGAATGAGTGATGTGTGCATTTGCAAACTTTGCATGTCCATTTAAGAGAGACCCTTGGTGGAGGTGATTCATGAAGAATTAATTACAAAAGGATTTGTATTTTTCTCCTGGACTTGCTATGTACAGACTTAGGTAAGATTCTGTCACAGTGGCTTTTTGCTCTTTCATGCCAGCAATAAGCAATCCTCTCAGACAGTTGCTTACTTTTGATTTTTCTGATAGCTCATAGGACTTGTGTCATTAAGAAAGAGCGTAATCTCTTTATACTGGCTTAAGCACAAAAGAATGTGATTAATGTAGTCAGTAGGAGAACTGCAGCAAATGACAGTGGTGCTGTTATAGCTAGTACAGGCAGATGTAAGGCAGTGAGGATGGAAAGCCATTATTTTTCCCAGCTGGCCTCTTGGTTTTTTGGCAAATAAAATTCAGTTTTAATGGTGAAGCATTATAATATTAGCATTCTTCTAGTGTATTTAGTAAATGTCACCTTGGTAACTGGAGATTTGACTGCTCTGGTCTGTGGTGGATCCTTTTGGAGATGTGAGAAAGTGTTGTTTGATCCATTAATGTTACCAGTTTTACCATTACAGACTTAAATATTGAGGAGCTGTGGTATTGCAGACTTCCTGATGATTGCTGTAGTGTTCCTTCATTTGTTAAGAAAAAAAAAAGTACATCAGCATTTTTATGAGACACTCATTAGGGATGAGTGCAGCAGCAAGATGAGCTGTCATTTATTGTTCCAGCTTACAAATTAAGTCATTTTTCTACAGATATGTGCAAGCCTTATCCAAATATCCCTACAGGCAGAATTGCACAACATTCCACCCTCCTCATCACAGCACTTCTCCCTCTTGTCTGAGATGTCTAGAGATTAACAAACCCTTATGCTGAATGGGGATGGGTAAAGAAAAATGCCTCATTCATAAAAACTTGTAGAGCTAATCAAAATTAAGCTGTATCATGCTGACTGATACCATGCTATATAGTGTTTAGAAAATCTAAAAGCAGAATGAAATCTTACAGGGAAAAATGTTTGTTCTGTATCAGCCAGAATGTGAAGTGGTAGTTATTATATATGTTTATAGCTGTGTGGGAGTCTGGGGGGGTAATGAGCTTCTGCTGTCTGAAGAAACACTTTAAATGAGATATTCATGGCTATACTGGGTTGAAGGGGACTGCTAAAAACCCTGCTTACATGCCTTCTACTCTGACTCTGAATTATTCTTACTTCAACACCTCTTAGTTGAGATTTTCTCGCCTCCACAAGGTGATGCTATCAGTAGAATGAGTCTGTTCAGGGCTGCAGTGCATTTCCCGTGTGCTGCTGTCTCTTTTTGATAGAGAAACTGAGGGATGACTGATCCTGAACAAACCTTGTATTCCTGATATCTACTCTTTGGAGACACTTCGCATGAAGGTGACTTGGATGCACATGATGACTAGGCAGTGGATCTGCCTGGGAGTTTTTCTGTGCTTATTTCTGCAACCTGAACTTCAGCAGTGTGAAACAAACCTCACCTACAAGTATGTGTGGCAGCATGGCTCACAGGAGAGTAAAAGGAGATGGGGGAGGGAGGAGATGGCCCTCTGTACCTGCTGTATTTTGCAGAGAGGAATGTTTTTCATGTCCTTCCTTACCGGGCAGTTTATCTGTCATCTGGCTGATGGTTCTCAAGACAGCAGGGGTGGCAGTAGAGCTCTCATGGTCGGTTGCTGTGGTAGGTAGCCCCAGTAGATCGTTGTGCCTCTGTATTTACATAACCACTTGAGCACATGAATAGGAAGGAGGCTTGTCCTGTGTAAGTACACAGCAGAAACCCTGACCTTGCTGAAACTGTCTGGATGAGCAGGACCAGGAAAGAGAGAAACTAGAAGTGGAGGCTGCTGCAACTACTGAGTAGTATAGCAGAATGTATGGGTGAGGGGTGTGAAGAACATTTGTGTTGTGGTCCCAGCAGAATGTATGGGTGCAGGATGTGAAGAACATTGATCTTGTGGTCCCTGTGGTTTCCATTCCTGAACGAAGTCCTAATTGTAATGTCCTTAGCTTTTTAAGGCCTTGCCTTTAGTGATCACAATCATGGAAGGGGTAAAGGGAGCATTGAATGTGTATGTGAGAGCAATGATGGTCTGTGTGTGTGTGCTGGGCATTTTGTGAACTTCAGATTAAATAAAATCAGGGTTTAGCCGATCTTTGTTTTCCTGCATGTGTATTTATTGTTTAGAAGCCAGGCCTGTGACTAGTTTCCCATCTTCAACCAGAGGGAACAAAGCAAGTAGAAATTGATGGACTGCAATGAGTATCTAAACCTTTGCAGTTCAGAAATACCTTGTGCATGAAAGTCCAGCACCTAACCTGGTTTTAGAGACTTGTAGAATTCAGATACACGGGCTAGTGTTGAAACAGCTAATGAGTGTGTTTCTCCAGAGTAGGCAGCCATGTCTCTCATTTACTTCTTGCAGGACTGTTTCGTCAGATATCAAAAATGCTGATGGTTCTCCAGTTGTTTGCCTGTGTTAATATGTAGAAGCATTACATTTCCCCCTCGATTATTCTGCCAAGGAAATGCTAACAAATCCTTCTCTTTGGCAGGACTTTTTTGGCTGGCCACGGTACCCAAACTACTGTACTAGTACATGTATTCTTAGAATGTTCCAGATTTAGTACCAGTATCATACATGAGGAACAGTGGCTGAGGGAAATAAAGTTACTTGCTTGGAATGATAGGCCTGGGTCCCTTCCAGCTCAGGATATTCTATCATCAGACTCCTGGCCTTGCACAGGAAATCCCCATCCCAGCATTAGGAGGACATTGCCTGGACTGGAAGCTAAGCCCTAATGTACTGAACTGTGCTGCTGTACCCTTGTTACAAAGGCAACACTTTTTCTGTGCTCGGAATTAACAGGACTGAGTAAGCAGTTGTACCTTGAAACTGTGCTGACCCACAGAATAACTGCTTTAAACCTTGTGTCTGATGTGTTTGGAAGATGTCTTTGAGTGGCCTGGCACCACAGGGTGCAAAGGGAAACAGTCTTTACAAACTTCTGAGCTATACTTTGCATAGTCTGTGCTACTCCCCTGGCATGTGTATCCTAGGTAGTCCTCAAATCAACTTTGATGCTTTCTGTGCAGAAAGCTTCCAGCAGAGCTGGCTAAACCATCACTGTTGAGCTCTTTTACCTGGTCAAATCTAATGCTGCTGTCACACTTGGGATTGACTTGAATAATGTTGATCACAAACAGTTAAGATGTGGGTAAAATTAAATGCTCTTCTAAAGGTAAATAGAAATGGCAGATGGTGTGTGTGCCAAGCAGCAAGCTTACCAGCTCTATTCAGAAAAGGTTTTCTCATACTGTATCTGTGTATGGAGGACCAGTTGCCCCTCTCACAGCAGAGGCACTCCTGTGGCCACTGTGCTCCCCCACAGACTTAGAAATGGGACTGGGATGTGGCAGCCTGGGGCTGCTGGAGCTGTGCGGCTTGTGGGGATGCTGCACTGCCCTTCACTAGGGAGGAAGAGAAGGGAGTGTGCTGGTGGCTTCATAATCTACAGGGAAAAAAACAAATGGTGCTGTATTTATTCACTGCTGTTGAACAAGCTGCTTGCTAAAAGCAGTCTATTTAACTGGTGCTGCTCTAAACTTTTCTGTTTGTCAGTCGTGTGATCACTTTGATATTTTGGGTTGATGGGGCAAAACTGGTGTCTTGCAGGCAGCCTATGGGCTACCTTCTGGAGAAAGCTTCCAAATGTATTCTGAAGTCCCTGAAAAATAACTATTTAGCAGAAGTCTTTATTTAAAAAAAAACCACAAAAACAACAAAGCACATTGTAAATGAGCTTCCTTCCAGAAGAGATCTCTTAGTAGGATTAAAAAAAATACCCCCAAAATTAACTCCTGTAAGTGCTGAGCGAAATGGTCACTGACTGTGGTGTCAGTTCCTGAGAAAAGCCAGGCTATGGGGCTGGCTGCATGCTATCATATCTCTTTGCTTCAGTAAACTGATACCTTTTTTTTCTGTCTTCCTGCAAAGTCTCCTGAAGTGGTGCTATATCCACAGCAACAGTTGGATTAATGTGACTTCTGCACCTTCCAACGTGGGTCTGGGTGGGTCTGAAGGGCTGGAACCAGTGGAGAGCTTTGGCTGGGACAGATCACTAAGACCACATAATTCTTACGAAGGGTACTGCATCTGTAAGGGTGATGTCAGGTTGCAGATCTACAAAGGCATTTGACTTTAGTGCCTATTTGCTGAGTAACTCTTCTTTGAGCTCTGTAGGACAGCTCTGGCTTCCAATCTGATGCTGAAAATTTAATCATATGCAAAAGAAACATGCTGTATATCACACTAGAGCTGGATTGATAGTGGTTGGTTTTGTTCTATTAAAAATAGCTTCTGCACACAGCTATGCATCTGGGAAACTGGAGCATCACTTTGAGGAGTAAATGGATATTTTGTCTTTGCAAGAATGATGTATCATAAATGAAGCCTGAGCTGGACTTTAGTTCTCCCCATTGTTCCTAATATGTCCCATAATTGCTAATGGTTCTCCGGGTTGAAAATGGCTGTGGAAGTCATCAGAAGCTGTAAGAGAAAAAGGAATCCATACTGGAAGGCAAGATCTGAATCTTTCCCACTCCACATCAGCTCTGATCTAAATCTCAACTTACTGGCCCCAGCCCAAGAAATAGTTTGTTCTTTTCTGCACAACGTACTATTGTAAGGCTATCTGGAACATGAAGGTATAACTTTTCACTTGACAAGAACAGCAAAAAAATAAAATACAAGCCTCTTCAGCAGCTACAGTTAGCCAGTATGTGTATCTTAAACTGAAAGGGAACATCTTCCAGCTGGAGGGTGGCCTGTGATGAAGGCACATGGTGTGATCCATGGATGGGATGTCCTGTGCAGGGCTAAATTTGGACCCAGTGATCCTTGTAGGTCCCTTCCAACTCAGAATATCCTGTGAGGAAGAGTTACTTCTGTATAGCTTGCATGGCTGTCTGTTTCAAAGGTTTTATTTTTAGCAAAATGTTGTTCCCTTGATATGTAGGAAAAATAGAGATGACATATTAGCAAAATAGCTCCTGTAACAGTGCAACCTGTCCCTCTACAGAAAGGCTGTCTTATCAAAGCTCTTTCTCTCCAAGACGTACCGCTATGTTTCTTTCCCTTACGAGCCATGAAGAGTGAAACTAAATCCATCTAAAAATCTTTGTTATTGTGGAACAGAAGTATTTCAGAGAAAGTATTTGAGCCTAATCTATACCCCTGGAATGTACAGCCACACCAGGTTGCTGTGCATGTAATGGGTTCCACCAAGTGATGGTTTTCTGCCACAGAAGTAATGTCCTAAGGCCCAGTTTAAAGATTCTTCAGCGTTACTTCTGTCAGATCCAAAATTTACTTCAACTGGCCAGAAATGGGTTCCACCAAGTGATGGCTTTCTGCCTCCGCTGCTCTTCTGGCAAGGCACTTCCACAATCCTCTTCCAGCAACTGTTAATTATTTTCTCATTTCTTCATGACCAATTTAGACCAATTTGTTTTATTGCAAGCATCAACCCTTACCAATACATTAAGAGGGGAAACAATGCCTAAAACAAGGTAGTGGTGACATTTCCCACTTTGTTCTCATTTAAACAAGTCCTTTTAGTCTTCTGTCATCCTTTGAGTCTTTTTCTTTATCTGTTCAAGGCCACGCCATCTGTTTGACCAGAACAGTACAGAAGAGATTGTGTGTGAGTCTGGTACAAGGGCTTTGTGTCTGTTTGCATCTGGTGCAGACCATGACTGCATTTTTGTACTGGTGTCATGCTATTGTCTTGCTAAGGTCTTGCATGCTCAGGTCTCTGTCTTCTGCTTTGAGCTTCCACATTAAAATGAAACTTGATTATCTCTATTGAAATGTCTATGTGCATTTGGGCTGTTAGATTTTATTAAGTGCTTGTAGCAAAACTTATGCTTTCCTAAGGTTTCCTGTCCCCTGGAATTTGGAGAAGACACATCTGCAGAACTTAACTTTCCATACTCAACCTGTGACAGACCCTTTTCTCCAGGCTGGGTTTTATGACAGTGTTTTCTTGATCCCAGAATTTCTGGCCAGTTGAAGTAAATTTTGCATCTGACAGAAGTAACACTGAAAAACCTTTAAACTGGGCCTTAGGATGTTACTTCTATTTGTGAGAGGCAAGTTGCTTTGACCTGTTCTGTTGCTCTCTACTCTTCCCTTCAGACAGGCCCCTAACTTCATTAAAGTACACACATAAGTGAACTATTAACAGAATGACTGTTATTATGAATTATCGTGTCCAGGCACCAGCAGTTCCAAAATTCACATTGCTGCTATGTACTACTGCCTTTGCATTGCTGCCTCCTGCCTGTGTTTAACTCTTTTGTCACTTTACAAAAGTAAGTTGCTCTGTCGCTCCCCTGGACTCCTGATTTTAAAGGACTTGATGTAACTACTCAGTCACTTGCTTGTCCTAGAGACCTCCAGAGGAAAAATATCTCAATTTTTTTATGTTCAAAGCTAGAAACCTCTTTACTCTCTTGGTCCGTGTAAGGTAAAAATAAGTAAAGGAGCGCAGGATGAAAATCAGCTTTTCCTTGCCACAGGTCACTGCTGTCAGATCTTTGTACTGCTGATGCAGCACCATGACAGGGGCACTGGATCATTCTTACATGGAAACTCTGGTCTTTCATTGCACATTTTTGGAGTAAAGTGATACCATTTGGCCCAGAATGCTTTTTACCCTTTGTGCAGCATAATTGCAGGTAAACTTTACTTCTCAGTACAGTGTAAGGAATGGTGTCTCCAGCCCTAATACTTGTGTTGTATTCAAGAGTTGGAGCTCAGGTGAGATGGAGGCAGTATCTGCTACCCTCCCCTCCTTTCCACCCTCTTTCTGCATTAATGTGACTTGGCTTGGCTGCTGCTGTCTGGGACCAAAAGGTCAGTCAAAGCCAGGGTGAGAGAAAGTAACAAAGCATTGGATTTGCTGACTCTCTTGTCTAGCAATCAATAGTGACTTTTATCAGGGACCTGCATCTCCAATTTCTCTGATACTGAATGCAGTCTGAGAGCTTGGGGTGGGCCGTCTGCACTTTCTCTCTTTAAGATGCTTTGCAAGTGCGTCTGACCATAGAAAGTTAAGTGAACCTGCATCCAGTGATGTGATCTAGACTATGGCATGTCCCAAGTTTCTGATCTCCGAGGATGAGAAAGCACCAAATGTCTGCACTGTGTCACTTCTGAATGACTGCATTGGGAAGGGCTGATGTCCAACAACTACAGCATCAAAATCGATGCACAGAGGATGGCACAGGTTGAAACAGGAGCAGGTGCCTCAGTGTCTGTGGCATGCACAACATACAGCATGTATGTATTTGTTATATGATACCCCAACCCCCCAGATGCTTATTAGGCATGATTCTTCCCCAAACTACTAATCCTGCAGGAGAGGAGGGACACAGGAAGGAACAGTATGATGCTGATGTGCTTGAGGGGGGGCATTACAAAAGATGGCTTCTTTTGGAGGACTTTTTTTGTATCTATTCAGGGAAGAAGGGTTTTAAGAGAGGAACAAGGACTTGGGGAACCATATTTAAAAGCTTGCTGGGAGAGTACTAAACAGGAGATGAATGTAGACTCATCTGAGCTGTGTGACGCATTCCTATGTGTCTGTGTTGTGGTCAGGAAGGAGCTGGTACCTAAGAGACAGGACAGAGGCTGCGCTTGCCACATCTTCAATGCATGGAGGTAGGCAGAATTTTATGTTGTAACTTTGATCAGCAATGGCCCTTTAAGGCTGAGCAAGGCATGCAGCATGGACACTGCCCAGTCCAAACCCAGCTGCCACGTGAACTCTCCCCAGGTGGGCAGTGCCAGGCTGGCACAGCAAAGCCCCCACGATGGCAGAGGGAGTCTGATTGAACTTGCTAGCTCCCACTCACTCTGCCCCCGTTTTCCTCAGAACAAATGAGAAGAACCTGTCTCCAAGTGCAAGATTTTGGGAATGTGTGTCAGAGATGCCTGACAATAAAACATCCATCTTGCCCTAATTTCTGCATGGAGTGCCGCAATGTCGAGTGAAATAACCTTCCAAGCTGGCTCTGGTGCAGAGGTATTTTGGCTTATGTTATTGCTGAGAGCTTTCTGTCTGATGAGCTCTTTCTACCTCTCTGTGTTTCTGATGTCTGACTCTCTTCACTCTTCTTTTTTCCTCTTCGGCTGGGATGTGTGCTGTTTGTAATGCATCAGGAAGTAATACGCAATGAGGAAACTCTCATCATCTGTGCATCAGGGAGAGAATTACTGACTGAGTGCTGAGCAGTCAAGTTATTGATTCAAACCAAAGCCCAGTCTCTCTGTCTGCTGGGCTAGTTACGTCCTTCTGGTTCACTGCATTTAATCGGATTCCCTGAGCTGCCACACAGAAGGGGAGAGTTAGAACCAGATCCATCCATAATGTTCTCTTCAAAATCCAGTTCTGTATCCCCGTCTCCATCCATGGAACAGGCAGATTCAGATGCTCTGGACATCAGCACTAAAGTGCAGCTGTACGGCGTGCTCTGGAAGAGACCCTTTGGGAGGCAGTCGGCCAAATGGTCCAGGAGGTAAGTCATAGCTGCTGATAGATGCTCGGGAGAAATACAAAGCCTAAGGGTTCTGGGATAAGTTAGAGCCTGAGGGCTTGACCCTTCAAGGGCAGGTAGCCCGGCAGAGGCATGGGATAAAACTGTGGGCATAGCTTCCCTGCTGTTTTGAGTTGGCTTTACACATGTGGCACCCCATTGTACTCTCCTCTTTATGTGTACACACCTTGTGCCATGCGCAATTCAGGGTGGGAATGAGGACTAGCTGTCTCCTCTGGATAGTTATCCAGATAGCTCCATGAAAGAGGAAGAGTCAGTTCATTTATTTTGCCCCTAAACTGCTTGACGTTGGTTTTTAGCACTCATTGATACTCTGAGTCTAGGCTGAACTGACTGTGCATGTAGGTCTGTGTGTGGTTTGCAGGGGTTTGTGGATCAGCATCGGTACTGCTCTCCTGCCTGGCAGTGATGGCACGCTTGGAACAGCACATGCAGACTTCCCTGGGGAGAAAGCAGCTCTGAATTCTCTCCCATCTGCTGTTAGGGACTTGTAAGTTGCTATGTGTTTTCTCTCAGCAGCCAGGAAGTTTGGAGCTGGAGCACATTTGCTATAACCTTTTGCCAAGGGCAGAATTACATTCTAGAATACTGAAGTGATGTGTCAGTTTTAAGTTTAGAGTTCCTGTAGTTTCTTTATGCAAATCACTGTACGTCTGATACTTACCTTTTGTGGGTAAGTACTTACTCCTTGCTGCAGCCTGCAAACAATCCATTTCTAAAGCGAGCTTTCCCAATTTTTCTCTGTGTAGTAACCAGAGCGCTGTCCAACCTAAACCTGTGAAGGTGGCATAGCCTGAAAAATAGCTAAACATTCCTTGGGAAGCAGTTTGATGCTTGTAGCCATCTTTGACCTGTGTGCAGGTTTTATTCCCTTCCCCCTCAATAATGGCCTACTTTCATCTAGGGAAGACTTTGTGCTGATGCTCCCAACTCAACTCCCAGATATTGATATTTAAATGAATTATGTCTGGAAACTGAAGTCGCTGTATTACGGAAAAGAAGTGGACAGAATAACGGAGGGGAAAGTAATTTGCCATGGAGGAGGCATTCTTAAAAGGCTTTCTTCTTCCTAATAAAACTTTCTTGCAGGCAAGTTGCCCATCTCTGCTCTCTCTGTCATTATTTATTTAGTCCCACTCTGTTCCTAGAAGTCGCACCCATCTTTGGCGGTAAATATTTTCGTTCTAGCGCGAGGGAAGAGATGGGGAGGTGACTGTTGGGCAGGGATATATGGAAGATTAGTTGCAAGCATGGCAACAGAGGGTCCTGGGGGACAAGGCACAGGTCAGTGAGAGGTGAATCCGTAAGGTTTGGAAGAAAGTGGGTTCTGGAGTAAGAAGGCTGGAACGGTAGGAATGATATTGGGTTTTTTTTTATTCTGGGAGAGACTTGCTTTAAAGTAAAATAACTTTGCGTGTAAATCATTATTTGCAAGTCAATCATTATTTGGAAATGAGGAGCAATTCATCCATTCCCTCCATTTATCTGTCCCATGCCCGGCAACACATAGCTCGTGATGTGCATTTTTAATTTTTTTTATGAAAACAAGAATAAATTTTTCTCACTCCAGTTAAATTGAGGAAACAAATTGACTATGCTCAATGTAGTTGAGGATCTGATCTCTGAGCAATGTAAGTTCTGTCCTGAAATCTGACTGAACAACAATCCTACCCCCAGTCCCAAGGAAAGGCTTTCCAAGATATGGAAGATAAACCAACATGTAAGGGGAGGATTGATCCCATCTGGCGATCAGCATGGCTGTTAGGAGATGCATGATATTTACTGGTTTGATCCCATTTATTTGGCTGTAGCAGCAATGTTTCTGGAGACACTGAGAAAATAATGTGTTTAAGGGAAAAATGGAGTCTGACTAAATGCATCAAGGAAAAAAGTCTAGGCATGGGGTCCAGTGCGTTGGTGATTGAAATCCCAGGGCTGGGAATTTTGTAGCAGTAGAGGTCATGCTGGGAGCAGGGCAGTATAGCAAAGCTTTGTTTTAATCAGGGCTGGATCTGATGGTGTTTGTGAGGACAGTAAAACTTGACATGAGGCAACTGTCTGGAGCAGTTTGTCCTTTCCTTTGCCCACACAATCACCTGTTCTGAAGCCTAAGTATTTGTATGGTGGCTCAGGTACTGTTTGAGAGTGGGCTGGGTGCTTCTGTCACTGGACCAGAGCAGCTGTGTTTACCTGCCAGGGCTGAGGTCTGAGCATGCTGCCTTTCAGAGGCTTATTTGGAGATGCTATTAGCACCATCCTAGTGCCTATCTCTCCAAGATAAGGAGTTCTATCCGAATGTGATTTTTTTTTTCCTTGTGAAGTAATATCATTCCAACAGAAAAGCAACTGTCTTCTGAGTTTGCTGGTGCTTTTGACCAGTCTAGGCTTGGGTCATTGCTGGAATGGCTTTGGAAAATCCTATTCTCAGCCCTTGACTATGGTCCTCCTCTTCCTACTAAACTGCATCTCATTCTTCTTTCCAATGGAAGAAATTTAGCCTCTCCTACTATGACGGTTGTGCTGGTAATGGCATCAGCCTGGAGGGAAACACATAGTATGCATACCTACCCTGGCTGTGGCATGAATAGGGTGCTGCAGCTTTTCAGGAAGTAAGTGGCACACCCTTCTATACTATGAATAATCTCTGTCCCATGTAGAAATGTAAAGGTCTAAACTGTATGTCACCATCCAGGTGTGAGCCTTTGGGGTTCTGTGGGACAGTTCTCTGTGGGGCATCTGCCTGATGGACAATCAGAAAAGCAAGGTGGAACATGAGAAACTGAGAACAGGAGAGAACAAAACTCAAAATATTCTTCTATTTCTGAGGAAACCCGTCAGAGATGACAAGTTGCTGCTGGAAGGAGGGAAACAGCACAGTTAAGAGATTTCATCCTCTCTTGAACCAGTCCTGGCTGTGGCATTGCAAAGCATGTACATAACCTTGTTTTCCACAGTGGCTACCAACAGTCATTGCGTGTGATCACAGGACAGATGGAAAGAATAATTGTTCAGGACTACTTTCTGCTCAAAAAACCCCCAAACCCCAACCTGGAAATCATACAGCTAAGGAGGACTCTGTATGTGTGTGTGGCACAGGAGCAGCAGGAGCTACTGAGACAGCGCAGCTGTGAGTCAAGCAGACTGTGTGATTCTCTCTCTTCCTTGTGAGCTTCCCACATGGCTGCTTGCTGTCAGGAACTATACAGCTCTTCCCTCTCCCTGCCTGGCTGGACGTTACTCCATGTGCCAGGGGCAAGAGGCAGGCCAGAAAGCCTAAAACTGTCAGAAGAGGAGGAGTGAGGGGCAGGGGCTGCAGACTCTGAGCTGACATGCTAATAAAGAACATTTGTCCATCGGTTTCCTGAGCTGTCCCAAGGCATAGAGAGCTGAGCTGATGTAGTAACTGGGATTCACTGCCTGTGGTCCTGGATTGGTGCCCAGAAAAGCACCATTGGAATGAAGGACCAAGGAGACTGCTGCAGTTTTAAGGTATCAATACTTCATGTGGGCCATTGTCACATCTTTTATGAAGATTAGCTAATTAATCTCATTAGCTCTCTGTGACACAAAGAAAGCACTTTATGCTCAGAGAATACAGGTATCACTACTTGTATCTCTACTTGTACAGAGCTGTTGTTTCTAATCCTGGCCAGATCAGGGCTCTGGCTTTACATCCAAGTCATTCAGATTGTTACTGTTGCTCTGCTATTCCAGCTTAATTACACTGTGGTTTCAGTGGTTTCTTAGTGCGGGACCTAGTGGCAGGGATGGGTGACCCAGGGCAGCTGAACACTTGCAAATGGCTCTTGTATAACTTGTGCTCGATGTGGAGTGTAGGTGGCTGTCCCAGGATATCTCACCACTCTCACCTTTGGTGCTGCTCTCCAAGCTTTTTGAACTCTGCTCTGGTTTTAAATCGCTTCTTTTTTTTGGCTTCTTCTTTGTATTCCAAATCTCCCCCTGTCTTTCCAGCACTCCCTCTTCTCATGCTGCCACATCTGTGTCCAATACAGATGTACGGTCAGTGCATCCAGGCCCCCAGTCACAGTCCTACCTGGATGTCTCTTCCCATTGTCCCTTGGCCTTCTTTCCCCTTTCTGCTCTTGCTCACTTGGCTTCTGCTTTAGATCTTCAACTTGCTCTTGCAATTCTCTACTCCTTTACTTCACCCATCTTTTTACTGTGCTGCTTCAATTATCCCTGTATTGTTGTATGGAGACTTTGTCCTGATGGTCAGTTAAAGTGATGATCTTGGTTGCTTAGATGTTGCCTTCCAGGTAAGGATAGATGAGGGAATATGATCTAAGCATAAATACATTATGTCCATAAGCTAACCAGACTTTCAATGTTTTTCTTTCATTACTTGCAGTGGGATTTTGTTCTTATTTTTTAAACTCTTATTTTGTATGTTTTCGTTCCAAATCCCCACATTTTCTCTCCACATCTGTGAGTTCAGGGATCTAAATTGATGAGTTCAGATCTCATTAATCTGTGAGAGACACATCAATTCTCAGAGATTTGTACTGGTTTTGTTCTTGGTTTTGTTTAAATTTTGGTTTCTACTGCAGCATAGTATATAACATGAGGGTAATTAGCACTGAGTAACAAAAAGTATGTAGCAAACTAAAGCCTGACTTTAACTGGGGGTTAACATTGAAATTAAAAATCACAGCATTAAAGATCAGCATCTTTACCTGTCTTGCAAAAGTTTTTCAATGTTATTCAAACAAAAAGTGTTGAAAGTGATGAACAGACTTTCTCCATTTCATGTGATATGTTGACTTTTATTCCTCAGATTTATGTCTGTACCCTTAGTGTCTGGTTCTCCCTGACTCACTGGGCATAGCACAGGCCATTGGCTAGGCAGGATTGTTCTTTTAAGATATTTCTGTATTAATTGTGCAGATCAGGTAACATTTCCCTCTAAAATAATCAAGTTCTCCTTGAACTAAGCATTAGAGACATAACGTGAAGATGCAGCTACACGTAAGAAAACTTTCTCATAGAGCTAATGACCAGAGGTAGGAGGCAAAGTGAATCAGGAAGGCATAAGGCTGCTGTTCACAGAAGTGACATGGATAAGAGGAACAGAAACAAGCTTCGTCGGCTCTGTGGAGATTTTCTGTGATGTCTTCCTTGGCCAGGCTCAGCTCTGAGCCTGCTGCAGGGGTCGTGGCTGCCTTTGCCATTAATGCAAGTGTATCTGGAAATACCAGTCCCTGTTTCACACAGAGGTGAGACCTTGATGAATCTGCTCAATCGGCAATGTGTCCCTCAGAGATGTGCCTAATGCATCTGCTAAATGGTCTGATATCTCCAAGTTGTGAGCAGTTCAGGTGTGGACAACCACAAGTGGGGTCACACCTTGCTACCCCAGATGAGGGGATGATAGAAGCAGCTCCTCTGGGAGGGGCACTGGATCATGCACCAGTTTGGGCTGGAAGAGAGAGAGTCCCCCAGCTGAAAGGTGAATATTAATTGCACCTACTCAGAGAACTTGCTGCACAGGCTGCATTGTGAAGGAGAAGCTTTTCAGTCCTCTATCAACTAAATAAGCTCAGTGCAGAAGAGTGATTTTTGCTCTGAGTCATGCTGTTCTACCTAGGTTTTGCTATGCTGTGGTCAGGGACAAGAAGTGAGGTTGAGCAGTCAACCACTATGTTCCTAGAATATCAAGTTAGAAGATGGTGTCCTGCTGAGGAAGCAAGCTGGCTGCTTTTTCCCACATCTGATGCCAACATGACCAGGTCTAGATGAGTGGGTATGGAGAATTAAACATTTGGGGCACAGTAACTGCTGCTGGTGTTGGTATGTTCTCAAGATTTCTGGATGTAAATATGTTCAGTGGCTGTCAATTTTAAACATTTTGGAGAAAGATACAAAGTAGGCCCAGAGCTTCAGTTTGCTTCAAGCATTCAGATGTTTGGCTTTATTCTGTGTTTTTTTATTGCTCTCAGAGCCTGTAGTTCATGTTTCTGTAGTATTGGGCGATTTCTTCATGGCAGAAGAGCAAGAGATAGAAGCCATAGAAATGGTAAAGCTTTTGCCTGAGTATAATAATGATAATTATTACAAATAATAGTACTATTTTATTATTATTATTATCAGCCAGCTTTGACTTTTTTCTTTATCTTTAGGAGCTAAACTGGTACCATACTGCTGTGTTTATCTATACTGGAGGCAGCGCTTGGCTGCATCTGACAGCTCGTCCACTTCAGGAGAGGACTGGAGTGGGATGGGCATATCAAGGCATTAGAACTGTCCTTTTGGATTAGTCCCCTCAGCCTGTGACCTGTCACTGCTGGCTTCAGGAAAAGGTGCAGGAGTGCTCAGGCAGTACAACTGGACAGTGCTGCCTGTAGAAGTCTCAGAATCACAGAAATCACAGAATCAGTAAGGTTGGAAAAGACCATAGAGATCATCAAGTCCAACCTATCACCTGTTACCTAATCTAATCTAACCTGTTTCCTAACCTGACCTGTTGCCATCCTACTACCAACACCTCATCCTACCCTAATATCTAGGTCATGTCACCAAGAACTTCATCCAACCTTTTCTTAAAAACCTCCAGGGACGGCGACTCCACCACCTCCCTGGGCAGCCCATTCCACTGAGAGATCACCCTCTCTGTGAAAAAGTTCCGCCTAATGTCAAGTCTAAATCTTCCCTGACGCAGTTTAAGACTGTGTCCTCTTGTTCTATCACTGGTAGCCAGAGAGAAGAGACTGACACCCAGCTGACTACAACTTCCCTTCATGTAGTTGTAGAGAGCGATAAGGTCTCCCCTCAGCCTCCTCTTCTCCAGACTGAACAATCCCAGCTCTCTCA
>WEKX01012335.1:439740-483815 GCA_013390025.1 Pitta sordida | reverse complement strand
GACCTCTGATAGATGATTGAGAGAGGCTTAGCAAGCTCATCTGCCAGCTCTCTCAACACTCTAGGATGTAACCCATCAGGTCCCATGGACTTGTGAGGGTCTAGATGTACTAGTATGTCCCTTACATCTTCCTCCTGTAGTAAAGAGGAGTTCAACCATTCCTCATCTCTATCGACTCTATTGACTGTATCAAGAGACCCTTGAAGAGACCTTTTATTATGTAAGCAGCTGTCTGTACTATTGAAGACAGAGGCAAAAAAATCATGAAGTATCTCTGCCTTTTCCTCATCCCTAGTGATGATGTTGCCCTCCTTATCCAGGAGAGATTGGAGATTGCTCTTGTCCCTTTTTTTGTCATTAATGTACCTGTAAAAGCCTTTTTTGTTATCCTGTATATTAGTAGCCTCTCATTTCTGGGAATTTTTTTTCACTCACAGTAATGCCTCTCCAGTTTCTTCATGATCTCTTGTCCTTGGGACAACATCGAAGTGATTTTACACAGAAGTCTTTCGTGCAGTGTAAAAAGGCATTCTTTAGTAATTTTCAACTTACTGCCTTTCACTTTCTTGCCAAATCCCTCTCTCATGTCAGAAAATATGTATAGAAAACTGCAACACATTTGTTTTGTCATTTACTCCTTTGAAACATCCTTACTAAACTTGTCCCTCTTTTTTTTAGCTGCTCTTCATAATTTTTGAGTGCTGCAGAGTTTTAGACTGAATTGAAACTAAGTCAGATATCTCTCCCCTGTACCACTGCCTGCAGAGTAAATGCAACCTCAATTTTTGAAGAGAGGAGGGACATTCCCAGAGGCATTTTGAGAGCCTGAATAATTTAAAAGTAGCACTCCTTCAATCATGATTTTGAGGACATGCTTCGGTAAATTAGCGGCTCAGTTTACAGAAGCTGTGATATTTTGTGGCTACTATACAGTGATCATCAGAGCACACCTAAGGCTAACTGAGCAGAGCAAGGCATATTTTAACATCACACATACGAGGGAAAAAATACTAATTTTCCTTTGTAGTTATGGAGGTCAATGATGGAAGACTTTGCCAGGACCTCTGCTTTGGAACACATATCTCTAAAATTTATTTCTGCTCCTGAGCACTCCGTTGGCCAATTTTCTTGCCTCAAGAGTCACTTGCAGAGAGCCTGTGACTCCCCCTGTCATCTGACTCTGTGTTAGAGTGGAAACACTTGTCTTCTGGCTTATTACAAGATGGCAGGAAAGCGGGTGGCAGGCAGAAGACTGCAAAGATAAACATTTAGTTGGTCTTAGCCCATGTGCAAGATCCTTAAAAAAAAAAGAGCAGCCCTTTTCCAGTAGGTTGAACCCAACACATGAACTAGATAGAGCGCACACAGGTAGAGGTGCCAAAAGTCTCCCGTTCCCCTGTGAGTAAATGATGCTGTGGTTTGCCTTCAACACTGGTGTGTGCATGCTGTGGTGATAAACTGTGAGCACAAAGTACTTGAGCTTAACACTTGCTCTTAAGCACTAGCTCTTGGCTCTGAGCACAACTGAGGCACCTCACCTTAGATGAGAACAGTAATCTCTTCTGCTCAGGAAGCAGCTTTAGTTAGGTGGATATTTTCTTGTGCTGTGAACCACAACCTCTGTTTTAGCAAAATTTATTTCCTTTCTCTGTCTTAAAGGTTCTTCATCATTAAAGAAAGTTTTCTGCTCTACTATGCTGAGAGTGAGAAGAAGAGTTTTGAAAGCAATAAATACTTCAATATTCACCCCAAGGTGAGCAGCGTTTGCACAAGAAGGGGGTTGTTCTATCTTGCCCTTCCTCCAGGGGCCCAGCAAGTGAAGAATGGGTAAGTCACAAATCCAGGGAAGCCTCAAAAGAGGATCATATCAGTACCTTTTTCAAGATACTTAATGATTCAGCAAGCACATGACATATTTTTTACCTGATAGTAGATGTATCCCCTTGTTTTCATGATCTCCTATACAAATAATCTTCTGGCTATAAAAATACTGTTGACAAAGCCAGTGGTGGGGCTGACAGCTTCATTTGTTGCCTATCCTAACCTGTACTTGCACTCATTAGCATCTGATAACCCACATGCCTTTGGTTGTGAGGAGTGACCTCTGTAGCTCTACTATCTGGAGTTCTCTCAGGGGGACCCTGTGTTCTGAGTCTGTTTTTGTCCTCTGTAGTCACCAGTGGTTGATGAAGCACACGGCTTCCAAAGGTGCTGATTAGGGTTAGGGGCATCCTGGTTAGGGGCAGTCAGCTGCCAATCCACCTCCACACAGCACATGTTGGGTGGTGACAACCACCAAGTAATGGATTCACAGCCTTTCATGGTACCGCGCTGTGTATCTGCAGCATTTGCCTCTATTGGGAGATCCCTCTTCCTTGGTAACAGAGTTACTGCTTCCATGTTCTAGCTAGCAGCCTTCCCCCTGTGATGAATGCAGGACTGCCATCTTCACCCCCTTTCAGATACCAGTTGGGAGGTTTCCTGGTGGCGGAGGACCCTCTGCTTTTCAGGAACTGTGTGTATTTCCCTTCCTGGGGTAGCCAAGGCAGGGCAGGGCTCACAAATGACCGAGGAAGGAAGTTCAGCTTCTGGTTAGTTAATAATTATACTGGATTTTACTGACTGATTGAAGTGCTCTGGTTTATCTCCAGGGTGTCATACCCCTAGGAGGCTGCATCGTGGAGCCCAAAGAAGAGGCCAACATGCCTTTTGCCATAAAAATCTCTCATGAAGACTTCCATGTAAGTAGATTTATTTTCTTCTAAAAAAACCACCCCAAACACCGCAAAACATGTTAATGCTGATGAGCAGAGCTGTATTGACAGTCTTTTCTCATCCCACCAAGGTATGCCTACCTGTCTGGGCAGACTATCCTGAGAGAGGGTGGCGTCGCATCACAAGTCCCCTCAGGGCTTTGCTGCTGCTTTGACAACCAACAAGAAAACTTGCTCTTTCTGACACCAGGCTTCATGATACTAGCAGACCAGTAGACAGATAACTCAGGAGCCCTAGAGCTTATGTTGCCTTATCATTTTATTCCTACTCTGACTGCTTGCTGTACACACACTTCTGGAAGTATGGTAGGCTTGGGTCATGTTTGCTGTGATGTGAGGCTTCCTGTGGAGATGTGAAGACTGATGGAAGACAGATGGAAGACTCTGATGGGCTCTCCTCCCTCCATCACTGTGCTGTGTCCAGTTCATGCCCTGAGTGCACAGAGGTGCACAAGGCACAAACTTCTCTAATCGGGGTTTTTTTTCCCCTCCCCTCCCCTCTTCCAGGGTAACATTGTTCTAGCAGCCGAATCAGAGTTTGAGCAGGCTCAGTGGCTGGAGATGCTACAGGAGTCTGGAAAAGTGTAAGATTCTCTCTATTCCTTATTAATTTTCATCTGCTCTGTAGATGTTTAAAAGACAAAGAGGAAGAAGCCTGACTAGAAGGACTTATGGGAAGTCAGACAAGCTCCTTGAAACTAGTGAGAGCTTCATTTGCCTCCTGGACCTATCCTTTCCCTAAACGGGAGTGTTCTAAAACTGACACAAAGCCTCCCACCTTGGTGTGCAGTGTGGGGTGCAGTATGGCTCTTTGTAACAACTCGAGGCTGCCATCTGTCAAATGCTGATGTACTGAGTGCCCTCTGCTGTCCCCTTCTCTTGCCTCAGAAAGTTGGGACTTGGGCCTGAATGGGAGCCCTCCCAGTCCATTTTGTGTGGGAAACAAGGTATGCTGGCTTGACAAAGGTGGGGGTCAGAAAACCTCCCTGTATGACTTTGTGGTAAAGTAAAAGCAGAAAAGGCAAAGCACAAAGCTTGTGAGCAGCTGTCCATGTGGCTCTACACCCTGCTGGGAGCAGGGACCTCACCTGCACAGCTCTGAAGGAATTGTGTCCATAGGGTGCTTATCCCTTCTGCTCAGATCCAAGGGCACTCAGGCCACACAGCAGCAGGATTTGGCCTTTCAAGGCAGTCTAATTCTGAAATGCGGAGGCAGGTGAAATCCCAGGAGAGGAGGTGTTAGCAAAGCATTTCCAGCCCACCTACAGGGTTGAGAGGGTTTGACTGGTGTATGCATAGAGTACTGGGTTCACAGCCTGCTGAGAGAGATTTGAGGTTTGTTGGCTTTCACTTCTGCAATCCCTTATCACCCAGGAGCTTGACAGGGCAATGAGCAGCTGTCCTGCAAAACCAGAGCAGGTTCCTTCTAAACTTCAGCAGATGCAAGAAGATGTTAACACTTAAACAGCGATTTGACTTTCCCAAATCTGGTATAGAAACTACCCTAGTCTGTAGAGCAGAGCCTACTGCTCAGCTATGAGGCTTAAAGCAATGAGTGCTTTGCTCCACCCTTCGTGGCTCCATTACAATGTGTGTATGTGGTCTCTTGACACTACAGGGACAAAAGATGTTTAACCTGTAATACCAGTGTGTGTGTGTGTGTGTATGTGTACATGGTAACAGCAATATCTCAGTTAATTTCAATGTTGTGAGGCTCAAAATGTTAATTTGTAATTAATGGAGAGCCCAGTGTTATGATGGATCAACTCAACCCAAGTTCTGTTCTGCTGTGGTGTTCCTGGCTTTGGTGCCAGGACAAGCTCTTACCTCCATAGTAGCATATGAGCTGCAACACACATTTGTCTGTCTGGAGCAGAGGTCTCTCACAAGCAGACTTGGCCATTGCAGTGGAGAAGGGACGCAGATTTAGCCCTTTAGTAATTTGGAGGTTTTTATTCAGTATCACAGCCCTCACTTTCCTTCACCACTCTTAAGCTACAGGATTTCCAAGGGCAATAATTTGGGACCAAATTGATCTTTCAGGTGTGCGTGGGAGGTAAGGAGCATGGCAGCACAGCTCAGGAGGCATTCTCACAAGCAAGCCCTGCACAGCTGCATATGTCACAGAGCCAGCCTTTCTCTAGTCCTTGCTTCAATATTGCAGCAGTAGTGTTTAAACCAGGAGGTAGGTAGTGGCTGCTATCGTACAGCAGACTACCTGCATGTAGCTGAAAAATCTGCCTGAGACACCCCCTTCCCTCTCCTCTCTGCTTCTGCAGCCCCAGTGTTGGCCTCATCAGTGCTGAGGATAGCCTGTATGTCACGAAAAGCACAGATTATGTGATTTATGTTAGCAGGGTCAGGTCAGGAGCTAAGCAGCAGCCAGAAAGGCCAGCATGGACCAGGAAATTGATCTGCAGTGAATAGGAAAGCTAAACGGATACAGATGAAATATTCTAGACAGTCTGTTATAGTGCCCTGTTGTTCCTAGATGGAGATTGCACTGCCAGTGACACTGCAGCACTTTGTTGCAATCATCCTGCAGTCTCCCTCATTATTTAAAACCAGACAAAGGGAAAAAAACCCAAACAAATCCACACAAACATCCTCAAAAAAACCCCTCAAAACTCCAGAAATGGAGGTATGGAAAGAGGGGAAAGAGGAAAAAATTGACCCAATCTGGAAATGTCCTCTCCCTTCTCTCCTTTGTGTCAATTTTTTCTGCTGCCTCTTACATCTGGGGTGAGTGGATTATATGTATGTGCCTGCACAACTACTTATTGCCTCCGCCATCATAGTCTGCTCAGTGGTGTCTTCAGTTCTTCACTCCTTTCTTCACTCTTCACTCCTTCACTGTTCGCCTTTAATAGGGAAATGGCTTATTGATGCAGAGGGGAACTGGTGGTCTTTCCACACTTTTAATGTGTTGTGGCTTGCTATGACACTTGCCAGATCTTGAAAACTTTTAGGAAAGGCACAAAGCCCTGACTCCCAGAACACCAGGCTCCCTTTCAATCCAGAGAGGCTTATGCTGCTGGTAGTGAGGGAGAGGGGCACATGTAACACTCTGTCTACAGCAATGTTCCCTGAATTAGTTAAAAGTAGACTTTGTGGGCAAAGGTGGGGGAAATAAGTAGAACACACGTCCTGTGGACTGTGAAGTGCTAAGTGTCTCCAAAAATTGGTTGTGGCTGTTCCTGAGAAAAATAAAATGCAGGCAAAACTAGAGATATTCCCAGTGCTGAAAAAGGACTGGAGCAGACAATGGTTGAGATGTATAGCAAAAGGAGATACTATACAGCTTTGGGGTTTTTTTTCAGAGGTACGTTATAGGGGTGCTTTCTACTTGTCACATGAGCCTTCCTGGCCCTGTGCTATCCAGCACTTTAAGCCATGTAGTTTTGTCTGGTGAAAACTCACTTGACAAGAAATACAAAATCAAGAAAGCCATTGCTTGCACCTCAGCTGAAGTCATAGCCTGTGCCTCCTCACTTCTGTAGTTACACACCACCACTGATACCAGCAGATAAAATTTATAAAAGCTTAAATGCTGTAGTGATACTTGTGCATCTTCTAAATTACTACAGTAGTGGTGTAATAACCTTTGAGTTACAGACAGGGAAACATCTAGTTAGGCTGGGGAAGGGAGGGAGCCCTGAAAAAGTGAATCTAATAAACAGACACTTAAAGGCTACAGCTGTTTTGAAACGCACATGTAATTTTATAATAAACTCTGTCATCCCCCCCACTCCCCTCTTGAGCTGTTTGCAGTTGGCTTCTCTGGGATCAGATTCATCCTTTATGAGGGAAAGTTAGTGAAAAAACATATTCACACTCACATGTTCTCACTCAAGGTGATGTCCACCTCGGGGCAAAACAGCACATTCTTGATTAGTGTTTCAATTTCCTCTGCATTTTAGAAATACCCTCAGCTGAAAAGAAACACAGCTGTCTGCAAGGAGCACCAGGCAGTGGTTGGGCTGCTGGAGCTGTGAGCCACCTGAGTCCTGGGGTGGCATGTGTTTAATATATATTCGTCTGGCTTTTGTAGGAGATAAAGTACGGGTTGCCTTGGCAATCCCTTGCAAAACGATTTCAACTTAACAGTTTCTAAAAAGCTACAATTACAAATGGTTCACAAAGAAGCTTAGTACAGGAAGGCTTATAGATATTTAATGTTAATAAGCTCTCTTTGGATTTAACAAAGATGGCAGAATTTCTGGGCAGCAATTGCTTTTCCAGTATGTGCAATAGATTAGGATATATGTTTTGATGTTACGCATTTTATGTGCATTGTTTTTTTCCAATGAAACACAAATAGAAATGAGCAGCAAACTCCATTTCTGATTCTGTATTTGATTTGTGTTTCCTTGTCCTTGGTACTTAATATCTGTGTTTAAAGCCTATCCTGTCCATCAATTCAATGAGTAAGGGGCATCTGCTCCACAGGCCTATTTTGTAGCTTAGCTTCATAGTGTTTAAGAGACCTTGAGGTCCTCTGGCCAGTTGTGTACAATAAGAAGATGCTATTTGAATATGCCCACTTCCTTTAATATTCCCTACTTGCTGGCATCTGGTCTGGCTTTTGTCTCTGGATCTTCATTGTTTTCACAGGAAGAGGCACTTAACTCACAGTGTAGGGCCAGACAGCAAGTCCCAGTGGCTCACAAGCTTAGCAGGGGATGGATTGTTTGGTTCCAGGATAGATGATGGATACCAGAAGACTGAAGATAGAAGGTTATGGAAAAAAAATCAATAAATGGTTAATATTTGAAGGGGAAGAGTGACTGTAACAGTAAAATACTGGAAATGTTTCAGAAACCTGTATCACTAGCAGTAGCAAGTTATTTGAGTTAGAAACTAAAATCTGGTCCTAATGTCTGTCAGGATCCATTTAAAGGGTTCTGGGTACATCCTGTTGCAGTTGGAGGCTGCGGATGTGCTGGATTGGTCTGGAGAGCCCTTAAGCTCAATATCAGTGTTGAAATCTCCAAAACACTGGAAAATAGTGTTTGAATAGCTGTGAGGTGTTCTCCCCCTGTACTCAGCACTGGTTAGGCCATTTCTTGAGGACGGTGTCCAGTTCCCTCAGTTTAAGAGGGACGTTGAGATCCTTGAACGTGTCCAGAGAAGGGCGACAAAGATGGTGAAGGGGCTGGAACACAAGCCCTATGAGGAGCGACTGAGAGAGCTGGGGTTGTTCAGTCTGGAAAAGAGGAGGCTGAGGGGAGACCTTATTGCTCTCTACAACTACCTGAAAGGGAGTTGTAGCTAGGTGGGGGTCGGTCTCTTCATGTCCTCTCATTCTATCACTGGTAGCCAGAGAGGTCGTAAGCTGTGTAAGGGGAGATTTAGACTGGACATTAGGAGGAACTTTTTCACAGAGAGAGTGATCTCTCACTGGAATGGGCTGCCCAAGGAGGTCGTAGAGTCACCATCCCTAGAGGTGTTTAAGAATAGGTTGGAAGCTGTACTTAGCAGCATGACCTAGATAATAGGATAGTAGTGCTATTGGGAGGATAGTGGGTTGGTATCAGGATGACAACAGGTTAGGTTAGGTAACAGGTGATAGGTTGGACTTTGATCTCTATGGTCTTTTCCAACCTTACTGATTCTGTGATTCATACATTCCACATAAAATTACTCAGTGTCAGGGAATTTCAGAGGAAAATTTAGAGAATTTAGATTTAGAGAATTGCTGTCCCAACTGATGAGTGTCTGCATGTTTGAATTACTTGGTAGTTTGCTAGGCTGAGTCAATCTGTAGGACCCTTAGGTCTTTTACATTACCTGCTTTGTGTCTACACTCCCTAGGACCTGGAAGAATGCCCAGCTGGGAGAAGCCATGATTGAGAGCCTAGAAGCCCAAGGACTTCAGCTGGCCAAGGAGAAACAGGAGTATTTAGGTAGGAGCCCCCAAAATAGCCCTTTTGCTTTTCCTGGAGTTGTCAGTGTGGTCAAGCCAAGCAGCTAAAGGTTTTTATTGTTGACTGTTACTGGATGAAGCTTTTGAGTAGTCAGCAGCTGAAATTAAAGTTTGAAGTGAGTCAAAATATGCAAGGGTTAAGGTAGGACCTGGACATCTGTTTGGAGTGTGAAAGGAAGAGCGTGCTTTGGCCAACCTGCTGCAGTCCTGCAGCTCCTTGTGGCTGGTCTGTACAAACATTTGCTCTCTCTGAGCTGTTTGGATGTGCTGGTTTCAGCTGCTCACCGGGCTAACAGCCAATACCTTTGTCTCCCTGAATCACACAGGACTAACTTCTGAGGCTGATCACAGCTTTTCATACACAAGTTTTCTTCAGCTAGATGGGGTGTTTTTTGGTGTTACTCTACTTGATCTTTGTGTTTGCTTCCAATGTCCATATTGGAAGTGGGAATATTTACTTGATCTTGTCTGAGGTGTCTAATGTTAGTGGTTAATTTGTTAGTGCTCTCTCTGTGAACAGTGGAGAGAGAACAGTTGCTCCAGATGAACACAGATAATTTAGGTGGGAAGAGACTTCTCTAGATTGTCTATTCCAATCTCTTACCAGCCTCTGGATGGCGGTATCTTTGATGCCCCGACTGCCTTGGGAGATCGAGTTGCCTCTTTCCCATATGGCCTATAGCAAGAGCCAAGGGAGAATAGCCATTTTAACACAGATGCCCTCTAAGTTAGAGCATTCTCCAAGGTCGAAGAACCCTTCTGATGTGGAGGTTGCTGGTCACATGTGTGGGCCCAGTGACTTGTCTGAACAGTCAGCTGCTTTAAACAAGCTGGCAGCAATTTGGTTGCTTCATGTTGGTGATACCTTGAGCAGGGGCTCATAGTATCAACTTCTAATCATCAAGCCACTGAAGGAATCTTGAAGAGCTTTTTGCAATTCTGGATCCATGCTGATCTGAGGTGATCAGTGTAAAAGTTCTCACATGCAGCAGGGATCATAATTCAAGTATGTATCAAGGCATGTTCATTCTGGTCATCTATACACCATTCACACACATGAGGCAATGGGTGGGCTAGTATGTAAGGCAGGCAGGGAGAAGTGGTTCCACACCTGACAAAGGGATAACAGGGAGTACTGAGAGGAGGACCTGGAGGGAGAGGAACAGGAGGAAGATTAGAAACAGGAAAGTTTTGTCAAGATGTTATTTTGCAGCCACCAGAGCAAATGAAAGACTAAAAGACTAAAGTAGTCATTAGTACAATTAAGGGCAAAGTCATGGAGGAATAGAGGAATACACATTCTGTGGCAAACAGAAGATATTTGGAATATAAAATATATGCATGTTTCACTGGGTTCTTTGGTCCGTGACAAGAACATTCAGAGCTGGTCTATTGTCACAGTTGGTTACTCTCTTTCGACAGCATTTGTCTTTTCCTGTGTAACTGTGTAGGCTTCTGCTTCATTAGCCTTACCTTCAATGATCTGTGTCTGTCATGTAGGTAAGCTTTGACAGCAGGTCAAGGTTCTTTGGAGGAAGCAGGAATTCCCTGAATCCCCACTGAGTTACCTTCCAGGTACCTTCAAACATGAACTTTACAGAAGGCCATCAAGTCCAGGGCTTGGGCTCCCTAAAAGGGGCTGAAGATGGAAGGTGGAAGAGCCTCCGAGTAATTAAAGTGCCTCTGTGCTTGGTCTGAGCCAGGAGGAAGAGGGCAAGAGTGGAAAGGAAAGGCAGCAGTGATGGTCTGCAGAGCTTTGGTAATGTAGCAGTATTTCCCTGGCACCAGGAGCCTTGCTGTGGGCAGGAGGTAGAAGTGTGCATTCCTCCTAGCAGTAGTAATCCTGCTGGCAGTAGTAGTCTTGGCAGGACCCCAGTACCAAGGAAACCAGTACCATCCCACTCGCCTGATATGGGGAAGACTTAACCTAAAAGTGCTACAGTGAATCTGCCCCTGCCCCTGTGGCAGCTGGCTGGCAGAGCTGAGAGCGAAAACCTGGGTTTAGCTACGAGGCGAAGTATGTTTCTCTGTAGCTTCCTGAAAACATGACTATGAGCTGCCTGAGGGAGAGCCTGGAAACTTAGGGCATAACACAATGTATGTACATCAGGTTGCAGTGTAAGGAGCAGAGGAGAGCCTCTGGTGGGTGTGTGGGACACTGAGCTGCAGAACTGACTCCTGCCACATGGTGTGGGACCCTGTGCTCCCACTTAACCTTTCTGTGCCTTTGCTTCTTTATCTGTGAAGCAGAGTGTATCGGGTCTCTCTGAGCCCTTAGCACCCCTCGCAATGCTGTGCTTTAGAAGGGTGTTGATGACACAAGCATTTTGACTACAGCCGGGCACACATCAGCCCTAATGTCCCTTCTCCCCAACTGAGGACGAGATTCTGGGAGGGCACACAAGCAGGCCAGCTGACCCAGACTGACCAAAGGGATATCCCATACCATATGACATCAGCTCAGATATAAAAGCTGAGAAAGGGAGCAGGAAGTGGGGGGCATTCATTGCTTCTGATGGCTGCCTTCTAACATGCGTAGCAGCCCTACTTCCCTGGATGTGGACACCTCTGCTGATGGGAAGTAGAGATTAGTTCCTTTGCTTTGCTTCTGCGCACACTTTGCTTTGCTTTATCTTTGCTTATATTAAACTGCTTTATTCCAACCCACCCTTCATATTTCATCTTATTATTTGGGACTGAGCAACTGTTCAGGCCCCTGGCATCCAGCCAGGGTAAAACCCATTACACAGAGATAAAAGTATTTTCCTGACTCAATTAGAGGTTAGTGCAGATTAGTTCATTAATGCTCTTTAAGAATATTGAGAGGAAACCATAGAAGGAGTACACAGCAATGTGGTTGTTCAGTTTACTAAGTTATTTGGCAGAAGGGAAGTTGCAGAACATCCTATTAGTGCTGTCTTAGACTTTGGAGTCTCCCAGAGAGGTTCACACAAAGGAATAGGGAGTACTGCAGTTTCAAGCTTCAAAAAGTCAGTGTTTCATGTTTGTAAATATCCCCAGGATATAACATGCTTTTCTCTGTGTTTGACCTTCATTTGTTCTTGCAGATAAGCTAATGGAAGAAACAGAAGAACTATGTCTGCAAAGAGAGCAAAAAGAGGTGAGTTTCATCAAAAGCCAATTTCCTTCAACTCCCATGTGGCAGTACTGGGAGGTTGGGAGTTGTTGGTTTGAAGGCATGACAGCCACAAGAGTCTCCAGCCAACCTCTGGGCCCTGGGCATGAATAGAGGATTAAAAACTGTGCCATGAGATGGATCTTGAAGGTGTATCCCTCTCCCTTTCCCCATTACTTTCCATGCAGCATGCTTGTGATTATGTCTCTAGGAGAACCAGAGAGGAAAATCAAATTCATATTTAGTGGATTGAATTATACAATTGTCATTTGGCAGATTCAAGAAGACCGTAGCAATCAAGACCTGTCTCCACAGTTAGAGAACAAGTAAATAGACCTAACAATGTTCTAGTGCAGAGATACTACTGTGAGAAGGAGCAGAAAGAGCAACATAGTTTGCTCTTTGGACATACCAGAGATGAGGAGAATAATAAATATTGCACCAGTGAAAAGTCAAGTGAGCACTCCCTTAGATATGACTGTTATACCTTAATTTATCTTAGAATCGTAGAATGACTTGGGTTGGAAGGGACCTTAAAGATCATCTAGTTCCAACACCCCTACCATGGGCAGGGACACCTTCCACTAGACCAAGTTGCTTTATCAAATTTGTAATTGTTTTCCAAAGTATTCCTAATTTATATTTGCTTAATATAGTAAGAGTAGCTCATTCTCATGTTTATACCAAAACTATACTGATTTTTATAGCACCATCATGAAGTCATCACAAGATAACTTTGCGAATGTATTGTCCTTAAGCAGTAGGAATGTCTGCATGGATGTAGAACACCATGTTATAACCTTGCAAAGTGCCTCATGCTCTTTTCCAGTTAACCCAAAATTACCATTGCCCTTCTTTAGGAAAAGATGGCAATGCTGACCTCAGCTTCTCAGGCCTATATTGTTCTTGCTTACATTTCTGGACAGCTAAAATCTAAAGGTGGCTTGGACACTCCTCTAGGGTGAAGCTACTTCTGCCTTTGCTGGGAGACATCCCCTTCTGGTGAGGTAGCCTGCTGCACAGCCCCCAACCATAGGGAGGTAAATGCCCTTGTCTGAAGATCCTGGAACAAATCTCTGCTCTTACAAAGCCAGGCACAGTTATTCCATTGCCCACAAAGAACAGATGGGCCCACGCTAGTTTGAAGGAGCTTAGTACTGTGAAGGACTGAATGCAGAGCTCACTGAGCTATGGTGGTCTGATCTGCTGGGAGCCTAAAAGCTCCAGAGAAGTATGGTGGGAAGGAAGCTTGAATCATGTATCTGCACCATGGAGTAAGACTCTTATTACATATGAATTAATCCAGTGTAAGTGCTGCTTTGTCACTGGCCTGGGCCAGCAGCAGGACTTCTGTCTAGCAGCTATAGCTGCAAGGGGACCTGACCAAGAGCAGGACCCTTGCTGCATTTTGTCCCTGTCTCCATCTGCAGTAGGTCTCAACTGCTTCCCCTAGACTAGAGGAAGAGACTGATTCACTGCTTGAGGACATCTTGTGGTATTTGGTGCTCTTTAGGCGTGGCTTTATCAGCACAAGCACAGGGACAGGCTGATTGAACTGTGCCAAGCTGTCACTGAACAGTTTGTGTTTTCCTGCCCCAGTGGGGATGGAAAGCAAGACTAAGCTAGTAGAAATATCACACTTCAGGCACAGCAGTTCTGTGGCTGTCACACTCCTGTCTAAGCTTTCTGTACCTGCCCATGTGGGTGCCTGGAAATGCTATACACACATGGAGTCCAGCATTCCCAGGGCGTTTTGGATGTTCTGTATGTATGTGGCAGAGCTGATCTGTGCAGAGAAGATGTCTGGGATTTCCAGGTGCTTGGTAACCTGGCTGGGACTTCTGAACGTATGAAAATCCTCAAGTAACCTCCAATCCCTTCTAATTGCCCCTGGACAGAAGTGTGGTGTGATCAGACACCCTGTGGCTCTACATAGCTCAGATTAAATGCCAGGTTAAAAGTCCCAGGCATTGTTAAATGGGAAGCCTTTCCTACTGTGTCAGCAGAGTACATTCCTGTCTTCTCTTTTGGTCCAGGAACTTGAGCGTCTGAACCAGATCCTGGAAGCAGAGAAGCAGCAGTTTGAAGAGGTGGTGCGGGAGCTGCGGCTGGAGCAGGAGGAGATCAGACGGTAAGTCAGCAGACTGTGCAGGGCACCAGCAGAAGTGCCACTGTGGTGGTGAACAGAAAGTTTGTGAAATCCATCTCTTGTACATATAGGAAGGAGATGGATGATAAATTGACTGAAATAGGAATGACTGCAGATGGATTATTTACCTGCATTCGCTTTTGCTTGTGTGACCAATAGAATACAGCTTAGTTTCATTTTGCATTTGGGGCTCCAGCAATTTGTTTTTAAAGGGCTGGGGCATAAGCAAACCCCAGATTAGTTGGGGTAGCATGGCAGTGGAGGTGCTAGAAAGGATTTCAGAGAGACAATTACTTTGATCGGCTGACCAGCCATGTGGGATCTAGACTGATGGACCTGGTTTTCCAGCATAATTTAAATGACACTGGGTGGATATGATGTTGCCTCTCCAACAATAGTTCTGAAGTTAAAAGACTTACACTATGCAAAATACAAGTAGCAAATGTATTTAGAAAGAGAAGGATTGAAATGTTTTGTCTTGAGTGTTGAAAGGGCATGTTTAGCCATTGCCCTCTTGGTTTTTTTTCCTTTTCTCTCCCTAAATAACATCAGAAATGCCAGTGTGATTTTGCAAACCAGTTTTGTTTTCATAGATCTACCTCTGCTTAGATATAACTGCCCTGTCTGAACTCTTCCATTTGCAACCATGGCCATGTCCTTGCTAGAGAAGCACGTTAACAGTTGTTTGGTTTGATCATCAGGAGACATAACAACGTTTCTGAATGCCCATAGTGTGTTCAAGGCATGACGTGATGCTTCCTGGCAAGTTCCAGATTCTCTAGGACTGCCTTCCCTAAGAGATCCACAGCCTGTGCACGGTCCTTGGGGCTAATGTTCCCCTGCAATAGCTGTCACCCTTTTTGCTTCTTTAGGGAGCTAGAGCTCACAGCCCGCTCCCTGAAAGGAGTGGAGGAAGAAAAGAAAGAGTTGCACAGCCTGACACAGTCCTTACAGAACACCCTAGAGGTGAGTGACCCCTTCTTCCTTCTCCGTGACAGAATTTTGGGCTGAAAGCAATAGTGTCCTATGGAATAGATCTAACACCTGCTAGGGACAGAGTTCAGTCCTGTATAGATGAACAGGTTCATTCTGCGGCTCATATGAACAGCAAAATCCCCTGCTGAAAAGGGGATGAGTAGTGACACAAAGCCCAACTGAACCAAAATTTTCTTGGCAGTACCAGGTGATGTGATGGTAGGAGACTAACCAAAAGTTGCAGTTTGGGAAGCTCAAGTTGAGCATTAGGGAGAGAATTTTCACCGGATGGGTAGGCAGGCAGTGGGAGAGCCTCAGGAACCTTCATCATGGAAAGTTTTCACAACTGGACTGTAGAAAGACACAGCTGGACATGAGCCTACAGGAGTCAACATGGCTGTAAGTCTGTGAGAGGTTTCTTAGCACATTTTTTTTATACCTCCATCTCCCTAAATTCTGATGGAAATTGGACTGGAAGAGAGGCATCCCTCGTTCACAATAGTGAGCATGGTGTTCCCAAGGAATCGTGTACCCTGTGGCAACATAGGAAATGGAATGTTGATGTATTAAAATCATTCCTTACTTGTTATCACTCTGGTGAGTTTCTGGAAAGTGTCTCTTCTACATGTATATTTTTTTGGACATTTCCACACAGCTGGCCTTTGGAAGCTGCAAGATCATTCTTAATGTTTGTGTCAGTTCATGCAAGTTTGTAAAAAATCTGTTCCTTTGAGCTCTTCTCCTTGCCTGGAGCTATGGATATGAAAAAAGAACAGGAAAGCTAGGGAAGTTCATGCTCTAGTTGCACACTGAACAGACACTTCACAGGCAAACAAGATGCTATGTCCTATTGCTCTGCAGTTAGAAGTACCAGAGAGGGGATGCTTCCAGTTCCCACTGAGGAGGAAGCTGAGCAGGGAAGGCAGGGAAAACTGCCTGTATCTGTGATGTACGAGGGAATCCCGAGGCACCAGTCCCTGAGCTGTGTTCTGACTAGCATATCACATCACAGGAGTCTGCAGGTTCTCTCCCCCTTCATAGCAGAGGCTATGGTGGAGCTTGTTTCCCATGAAGCAGGTACAAAATGAAAACCAAATATTGTCATTTATGTTTTTAACCTGAAAGAGGCATGTAAGGATGGAGGGACTCAATAGGGAAAAGCCAAGTGGGAACAGGAGCACAAATGTTAGATTTAGCTGATACAATCTGTTGTTTTTCAAGGAGCTCTCCCTGGAAAAGCAGCAAATGCTGGAGATGCTGGAAGAAAGCGAGAGCCAGGTCCCACCTCCAACCAGCCCCAGCAAAGAGCAAAGCCCCATCTGGGGACTGCACTGCAGCCTGCGACAGATTGAAGAGAAGATGCAGCAACTTCTGCAGGAGAAACTCCTGGCAGAGAAGAGGTGAAGTGGGTGCAGGGGTTCTTGTGGTGGTGTCTGGCACAAGATGTGATCCAATGGGAAGAGGGTGGTGGGAAAAGAGGTAGTTTTGCCCTTTGCAGGTGAGAAGTGATGGAGTGTGACTAAATATTTGCAGGTTTAAAATGAGGATCACTTCAAAACAGCTCCCCTGTTTATCTTGAGATCTGCAGAGAGGCAAGGTCCTTTAGAATTTCCATTCCTGGGTGCAGTGAAGGGAAGAGGACACCTCTGCCCTGCTCAGGCTTAGTGGTGCCAAATGACATGACTGTCTACTGACTTGCTTTTTGGTTGTTAACACAAGACAAGTCTGGAAGCTTGTCTGGTTCCCATGGCAGGAGTTCAGGTTACAAACACTTCAAAGGAGACAGAGTAAGGCAGAGTAGCTGAAATTCTTGTTGTCATTTGGGCCTTCTCCTTTCAAACCAGGACTTGGGCACATGAAGGTGTTCATGGCCTGTCCCTAAAGAGTGTTTGGTGCTCATGGGCCTCATCTGGGGGTTGAGAATGTTCTGTTCCAGAGCTGAACCTGGTTGTCTCCAGCAATGCCTGTATTATTGGAGTGAGGCACAGACAGTTAGTGCCTTGCTGTTCAGGGCAGCCAGGTAGTTAAACATGCCCCATCAGGATATTAAGCCCCTTTCCTTCCTGTCAGTTGTCATCTTTCTTTGCCATGCCATACATCAGGATGAAGGAGAATGAGGAGCGGTCCCGAGCGCTGGAGGAGGAGCGGGAGTTTTATTCTTCCCAGTCACAAGCGCTGCAGAATTCACTCTTGGAGCTGACTGCGGAGAAACAGCAGGCAGAGAGAGACCTTAAGGTATCCCCTTCAAGTGTTGCATATTACTGTCCCTGGGCCCAGAGTGGTCTCAATTGCCCTCTCAGTTCATCTGCTATCAAGCCAAACTCCTATGAAGTTTGGCTGGGAGAGCTGGAGTTGTTCAGCTTGAACAAGAGAAGGCTCTGAGGATGAAACCTTATAGCACCTTCCAATACTTAGAGTGAGCTAAATGTGATCTGGAGTGGGACTTTTTACGAGGGTATGTAGTGGTTGAACAAGGGGTATTGGCTTCAAACTGAAAGAGGAGAGGTTTAGATTAGATATTAGTAAGATATTCTTTACTGTAAGGATGGTGAGGCACTAGAACAAGTTGCCCAGAGAAGCTGTGGATGCCCCATCCCTAACCTAAAGCACTCTGTGAAATCATGGTGACACATGAAGTTACCAAGTTGTATCTGTGTAGCACTATTTATTTTCTCATTCTGAAGCCTGATTAACCCATTTCTAACCAGTCTTTTAGTTTGTGATTGTGAAAACATTATCTAAAGATAGAGGGAAGAAAAGAAGTAAAAGAGGAAAGTAGACACAATCAATAATAAAGATGATTTCAAATAAATGTTAACATGGATATTGCAGAGCTGAGCAGAAATCTTCCCTCCTCACTTGTGCTCAGAAAATCAATCTTAAGATGTGTAAATCTTTAGTCATGTCAGCAGGAACTTGGGTTCAAAAGCAGAGGAATGCAGCTAAGGTACCAATCCTCTTTGTAGCAAAAGATACATTATTCTATGCAAAGATAACTGGACAAAATATGATATTTAAATCTAAATATTATAAAGGTTGTTTATTTTTATTGGCTGTTTGATACTCAAGCTCCTTATACAAATATTTTGTCCCAAACCACCTCAACCTTCTTTTTCTTGCACCTCCAATATAACCTTCCACCTGACAAAACTAAAGCTAAGTTGACCTAAGCTGCTTTAGTCACTCTGATTTGCTAAGTTACTTCTTTAGTTCTAAATTTTCTTGTGTTTGGTTCCTGACACTCAGGACTGTACACCACTTTGTGGGAATTGACTGCCTTTATCTCAAGTCCATCTCACTCAGCTGGAATGACATCCTCTGCTCCTGCTCAGCTGCACTACTTGCAATAGCACAAATTCATGTGTTGAAGTACCATCTCTAATTCCATATGGTGTATACGATGAGAGGAAACCTGTAAAAAGTCAAAGAATTACTAAAATAGTCTGGATTTCAAATTCAGATTCTATCTGAAGACAGGAGAAACAATTTTTATCTTGTCTTACAACATTTCTAAGGATTTTCATCGCTGTTGTCTTTATCTGTGGCAAGTCCCTCACAGGCCTTGTGAATTACCAGGATGATTATTGAGACAGAAGCTGGTTTTCAGTGATTCTTATTCTCTTCCTCAGGCTGAAGTGAAGGTACGCATGGATCTGGAGAAGAGACTCAGAGAGGCTGAGGAAGCATTGCAGAGCTTAGAGCAAGGCTTAAATTCTCTGCATTGCAACAAGGAGAAAGAGGAAAAGATGAAAGCAGATGTCAGTAACTTGAGAAGTAAGTCAGTCATCCATCCTCTCTACTGATGAGCCAACTCTGACAGAGGAAATATTTCTACCCATCTTCTCAGACACAAAAAGAGGATCCCCAGTTAGCTAAGCTGCATGTAATGGCTCTCCCAATTTCTTGTACCTCCACCACACCTCCCATTTGAAGAGCCATAATGTGCTATGCAGGCACTTGGTATTTTGCCCTCAAAGGAGGGTGAAATTATCTCAGCCTTCTCTGTTGGGTGCAAGACACACCTAAAGGTAGAGATGATCAAATGCTTTCCAAGGGAAGCTGTGGCAGAGCTATAAAGATAGACTAGGACTGAGTTACAAAGAGTCTTCTGATTCCTCTCAAGACATTATTTTTTCAGCCTTTTTTACAACATCATCAGTTAGAGGAGTGTGGTTGCTGTAGCAACATACTGGTAGGTGACCCAGCAGGATCTTCACTCAGAGACGAATCACAGTATCAGAACTGCTGTGCTGAGCTAGCTGCAGTCCACAGCTCAGGTGTCAGACTCATGTTCCTGAAATAAACCCTGTTTATTTGCCTTTTTTGTGTTTGTTTGGGTTGGGGATTTTTGGTTTTTTGAGGAGGGAGGGCGTTACCCTAACATTTGGCTTGAATCAGGTTTGGGAACTGACATTAACTACTCAATTGTGTGAAGCCTTGCTTGTTTTCCATCCCCAGGTATAGTGCAGGGGGAAAAGGTTATGAAGATGCTGTATTTGTACAGTTAAGGATTCATTTCAGTGAAGGGCGGATGTACTGGGCCAAAATAGAAAAGTCAAAAAGTCTTGCGGCATTCTGAGCACTGTTAAGTAAATAAGCATAAATACATGTATGTGCTGGTTTAAAAGTTTTTATATCTATTTGCATATATTTATAATTTTTGTATAAAATACATTTTGTGTGTAAATAAAATAAGTATTATTCAGTAGCTTCTACATAAGATTTCTAAACTGAGAAAACCCAACACGATTCTGAACTTCATCCCACTGTCTTAGAACCATGATAAGAAAACAGAGCTAAAGTGGATGTGTTTGGCTCAGCATTCAGGCAGAGCTGAGTTACCTGCCCAGAGCATAAGCGAGTAACCTCTGGGTACTGAAGGTCTCCTGACATTTCCAACCTTAGATTTTGGGAGATGTTTTTTTCAAAAGAGTAAAAATGTATTGCTAAGCAGAGCACTAGAGAAAATGAGAGATCAGCAATGTTTTCTTTAATGTTAGTCCCAGCACAGATTGCATTAGTCCTTCAGAGAATCAGGGAATTACCAAGGTTGGAAAAGACCTTTGAGATCACCAAGCCCAACCTATTACCTAACACCATCTCATGCAGTCAGTCATGGCACTAAGTGCTACGTCAAGTCTTTTTTTAAACACTTCTAGGGACTTCCAAGTGGGTCCTGCTGCTCTGCCATGCCCTTTCATGTAAGGGTTTGGGCACATTAGCACATGACACCTTTGAACAGCAAAGAACCAGCAACAGACAGCAGGACAGCAAGACCTGAATGACAGAAGAGATGCTGCTTTGACCTAAGGAGGGGAAATAGGCCAGGAAAAACACCTTGGGTGGCAGATCAGGGCAGAATGATGCTGTCAGAGTTTGGACATGGTGGCTTTGCTTGGAGCCTATAATGTATATATATATATATGTGCTATGCTATTAAGAAATTCCTGACCATCTCTGACCTGGAGGTGTGTGCCCATGCCAGAGTTGCCAACACTTCCCTTTCCCACTTAGACTTGACTGGTTTTAAAAGTCCTTCAAAGCAAGTATGATGAGCGAGGCTTCATACCTGTCTGTTCCAAGAGAGTTGAGAAGTATCTGAGGCTTTTGGCAGTTGAATCATGAACTGTTGTGGGAATGGTTGATGTGGAATGTTCTGCAGTTCGTTCTAAAGTTTGAGTACGTGTTTGTTTGGAACTGGAGGTCTTTGTCACTGAAAATGTTCATTCTGATAATATTCTGGATCTGCATGGATTGTTGTTTGTGAAGATAATCATTACGTGGCTCGGCCTATCAAGTGCAGTCCCTTGTGTCTAGTTCATTTCTTGGAGTGTCTGTCCCATCATTCTTACCGTGGTGTTGTCTTCTCAGAGTTCTTTGAAGAGTGCATCCGCAATGCCGAGTTGGAGGCCAAGATGCCTGTGATCATGAAGAACTCCGTGTACATCCATAAGGCTGCCACACGTCGCATAAAGAGCTGCCGCTTCCACTGCCGGAGAACCGGTGCTCCATGGAATGACAGTAGGTATCAGGCAGTTTTTACTCTATATACTCTCTGCCCAGATATGGGCAGATGGGGCTGACAGCAGTAAAGTCTTCTGAAGTTGTTTGTATTTCATATTTCTTAGTAGCAGAATGGAGCTACAGTGCTACTTGGAACTTCCTTTCCCAGAGAGCAGGCACTGAACCTGTGTATTTGTTGCCTGTTTCTTTACAGATGTTGAATACTAACTGCTGTGATGGTCCTTGACCCCTAAAAATCATGCTCAAATATAACTTCATCAGAATGCTTAATCACAGACTGAGTTAAGTTGGAAGGAATACCTGGACATAGTCCAATCCAATCAGGTGCTCAGAAGGGGCTACTTGCAAGGTTAGATCAGGTTCTATGTAGCACCTTAAATCAGAGGTAGCTGTAAAGAAAAGTATTTTCATGCTGTCAGCATTTTCCTCCTCTGAAAACAGTACGGTAATGCTGTTAGAGTAAAATGGTTTGCTCGTTCCCTGCCAGGCTCTCAGTCATGTTGATCAGATGGCTCATGTGCTCTAGTGAAGCTTTATCATCATTTTGTGTCCTTGACAGAGAGTGCTGACCTTTCTGTGCTGTTCTTGTTTCAGTGAAGCAGTCCCAGTCCTTCATCTTCTCGCATGCAGAAGCTGAAAATATTGAAGAGCTGAAAGAGGCAGCCAAAAGACTGAGCCGGGACCAACGCTTCAGGAAAACTATCTATCAAATCATGAGGTCGCAAAAGGATTCTGCTTCAGGGGACAAAAAGTGACTCTTCTTGGGAGGGGGCTTCTGAGCTCAGCTTGCCTTTCAGCTCTGCAAAAGTTATGTCCTTGGGCATAACTAGGGTCAGAAGGGAGATTTGCCCTTAGATGGGGAAAGTGGGGAAAGGTTGTGCGTAGGCAACCCCCTCAGTTAGTGGCTTTGCTTTAGTTTGAATGCTCCTTGTAGCCTGGCAGAACTTCTCTGCTGATCACTCCAGATCTGTTTGCTTCAGCTGCTTACATTAAGCTGTGTTTTGCCGAGATGCCACAGTTGGTGTTAGAGTGAACCACAGACCATGTGTTTAGGAAGTGCCTCTACTTCCCTTTCCTGCTTAGTCTGTCTGCCAAACACAAGTGCTTCTGAGAATCCTTTATCGGCCTATGTTCCAGGTAGCATAACCTCCCCAGCTGGACACAGCTTACCCTGTTCTGCCTGATCCCTTCTAGGAAATTACTCGCTCCACAGCCCCAGTCAGTTAGTCAGTTAGCGTTTTGGTGGGGCACATTTCCTGAAAACTGCAGTGATCCCAAGCACAGGCAAAAATATCAAACACAGGGCAACTTCTTGTCTTGATGCTACATCATTTCAAGAAAATGGAAGCAGCACAATGTGAAGACCTCCTGAGGATGCTGTGGATTTGGCTCTAAGGAGGATTGTGCACAGAGAAGAGCTTATAGGTAACTCAGTGGCATGGGTGCAAGGGAGGGTTATGTTGTTTGTGGGCAGAAGATTCTGAAGCCATCTTTGCACATTTTTTGCACTGGGACATTTAGTTATGTTGGAACAGATATGTGCTCTAGAAGGTGCTACCTATGGGTAGTGTCAGTGTGGAGAAGCCCTTGACTCAGTTCTGATGGCTTCCTCAACACCTCTGCAAAACAAACTGGAGGGCAGGAGGGTGAGGACTTTGCAGCAACAAAACCCACTACCACTTCAAGAATTAAACAGTCATCAGCAGGCTGTCAAAGCTGTGGCGATGGGGAAAGTAATCTCTCTGTGCTGCAGTAAATAGCCTGTGGTCAAGGCTTTTTTACTGCTGATTACCTGTCCAATTGATTACAATCCAGGCTGTCTTGGTTGAACTAGGACTTCTGGCAAGTCAGAGCTGGACTGGGAGCAGTGCTGTGAACAGCCTGTTCTGAGGTAGGCTCCTCATAGCCTGTCTGCCCTGCCAAGTGCTCATCATGTAATTGTGGAAGGGGACAATTTTCCAAAGGGAAATAGTCATCTTCCATGTTACAAGACAGGACTGACTTTGTTGTGGAAGGTTTGCAGCCTCTCCCACTTATTTTAAGCAAGCAGCTGGCTAATAATTACTATTGCTGCAGAAACAGCACTACCTGGTGCATACAGAGCACAGGGCAAGCACTCAGTGACAGTCTTATTTCTCCTAGATATTAACTGGGAAACATAGAAACAGAAATAAACAATACAAAGGTGAACAAAGTTAGCAGCAGAATTATGTACGTATATACAGTTAAGGCTCAGGGGATCTAAAATGCATATTAGCTGGAGCTTTCAGGGCATCATAATATCTCTGGGTATTACATATGTCCAGTGGTACAGAGATTAGGACAGGTAAGTAGCTATCAGACTGTGACAGTGGCCACTCACAGCCTTTGACTTCTGGCCACCTAAGTCATTCCCTAGCAGTTTAAGGCTGTTTCTAGAGAGAAGTCAAGGATGAGGCTGGGAAGGGAGTCTTGTCTTGCCACCCAGAAGAAAGGGGTTGATGCAGGGTGGAAGAGCATCCTGTGAGGGTGTGATGCTCCTGGATGGAGCCACTCTGATGTGATCAGAGGAAAAGCATTGAAGGCATAGCCTGTAGTTTCCATTTCAATCAGCTATTGACCAGTATCCTTCTGCCAGGCAGTGGTAGGTTTTATACAATCAGAGGATCCAGCACTGAAGGCTGACGTTTTTGTGATGATTGGTGATGTGGTAAGAGAAGAGAATTTCCATCCTTCCTTAGCATACCTGATTCTTCTGTGTTTTTTCCTCTTCTGCTTGCATACTAGAAAGCCACAAATTAATTCAGACTCCTATAAGGCCAAAAGGCTGTGAGAAAACAATACAGAGCTGTTTTCCCCCCTTTATGCTGTTTTCATATCATCTCTAGCTATCTTCCAGTTACAAGATCTCTATTACATAGTGCTGGAAGGGATGAAATAAAGGGCAGCCAGGGAATGTATCTGTAATTCAGGCAGTTAGGAAAATCACCCTGTGGGTTGGAATGCAGCACCTTTTTTCTTTTGCCATCAAAGCCATAATATCAGACTTTACAAAAGTATTGTACGCAAGGGTTAGTCACATCAGGTCTTCCTTCAATGTGCATATTGACAGCAATAAATAAATAAATGTGACGCTGACACTAGAATGAATTCCTGTGTGTTTTTGATACAATGTCGCTGAAATGATATCAAATTATCTCTCAGGAGTTTAGACACATTGTGACATGCTTATTTACTGCCAGTGCAATTCCTCTGCTTCACTGAGTTGTTGTGTTACGTGATTTATGTAAAAAGCTTTCACCCTTGCTACCCACTTTTCCACTTTTAAATGTGTATAAAGTTGCAGCAGGATGTATCAAGTCCAAAGAAGAAAGCTCTCACTTGCTTACCTGAAGCCTGTGAGCACCTCTGTGTAATCAGTAAGGCATGCTCTAAGCCACCTGTGACAACGTGCTTGCCATCAGTCATTCTTTGCTGCAGAGGAATCTACTACCCTGTAAGCTCCAAGCTCCCTGGCAGAGTCAGCATGGACGTGTGTCTATGCACCACAACATCTTATGGGTTGCCCACAGAGGTGGTCGAGTCGCCAGCCCTGGAGGTGTTCAAGGGGAGGTTGGATGAGGTGCTGAATGATATGATCTAGATGTAGATGATAGGTTAGTTGGACTACAGGCTGGACTAGATGATCTTTGAGGTCCTTTCCAGCCTTATCAGAACAGAGAAATTACTTATTTACATGTCATCTTTGTATTTTTCATGCAATGCAGTAAAACAGGAAGATGATTCAGGGAGCAACACACCTCTGTTTGAACAGTTTCCGCTATTAATCCTTGGTTAGATTACTTTCTCCTGCTGGGAAACCTCTCAGAGGTGAAAAGTCCCTCCACTGGGAGAGTTGTCTAAATTGCTTTCTCATGTCTAAGGATAGGAGAAAATACAGGATGATTTGCATTACTTTAGAAGCTGCAGAACAGCTAGATTGTGGGCATTCTTCTACCACCTCCACTTTCTGGCTAACATCTGGGGAACTTCTTGTCCCTCTTCACTATTGTCCCTTTCAGAGACACTTTAAAATTTGGAGACAAGCCAAACGTGAAGCCTGCTGATTCTTCTCTGCATTCTCTTGCCTAGTTTTCATGGTGTGAGGAGTGGCTCCCATTAAGGTCTAATTAAAGCCTTAATTTTATCCTCCTTGTAAGACACACAGACAGTTTCAACCTCTAATGAGGAAGAGTGGTTCTTGCTGAAGGCAAGGGCTTTGACAGGTCCCCTGGTGCCCAGTGCCCCAAGGCTTTGCTCTTGCACAGAAGTAAATGGCAGAGAAAGCAAGGCAAAATCAGCCCTGCGGTCCCCAATCTGTGCTGCTTCTAAAGCAGAGATAGCAGATAAGAAATGGAAATTGTCCTCAGGGTCAGAAGTCCATAATAAAGGATAAATGGTTGCTGGTGCATGTTCTGTGTTGCTGCGCGTGGCACACAAGTGACGCGGGCTGGCAGCAGTTTTCAGACTATGGCTTTTTTTTTAGCTCCAGGTAGTAGGCAGGCTTTCTGCTTAGGAGTTAGTGTAATATTAGCTTATCTCTATGGAAATAAGATGATAGTTTTCCATAGAAACAGTATGTTTTGGATGCTTTTCAGTGCAGTCGCTTTTTGTGGTTTCTAGAGGGACGGAAGACGGCTCATGTTGTGTCTAGTAGAAGTTTGCTCCTAGGAAAGAGGCCATGCTCTGAAAGCCTTGACTGAGGCTGGGGCTGTCCTGGGCACTTGGTGCTCCCTGGTGCTGGTGTGCCTGCACAGGATGTATTATTACTAGTATCTTCTACCTGATGAACTTGGCAGAAGGACAACTCTGCAGCTTTTCACCTAGTCTGTGTACAATTTTTTACCCACCTAGTCTGAGCATGGCCTTGAATGGGAGAAATTACAAAGCTAGGGGAATTGCTATAGTTAGTCACCTGAGAGCTGGGTTTCAGGTGGCCTGTTGGGGTGTTAGGTCACCATGAGCTTGGCCACCACATGTGGTTTGTTGAACAACCTGCAGTGCCTTCCTGTGCAGTAAGATAACATCCCATTTTCTATAGTAACTAACATTTCTTTCTTACTGCATGCTTAGCTCCATAACCAAAATGCAGAGTGATCCAACTGAGTACTCAGTCAGGTCTGTGAGTCCTTTCTGCTCTTTGCAGGATACACTGTAGAGCTTGAACCAACATAGGTGTTTGGGTTTTTTCAGTGTTGGCAGATCTGGCACTTCAGAGGAAGAAAAATTATAAAGGCCATTTTGTGGGGGAAGCGAAGACACCTTTTGCTAACTCAAAGGTGTTGCAATTAATAGCCAGGTCACGTGTTCTTATTTTGCTATATCCTGAAAAGTGCAGACTTGACATTTCTTAAAATAATAAGTGAGTGCTGCTTACCCTTGCATTCCTCTTGACTTTATGTCTGCCTCACCCTCCCCCTGTGGAAACTGCCAAATAAGAGAGGAACATGTTCTCTCCCAGAGCTGCTGTTCCTATCTGTTCCTTCGTCATCAATTTTGTGGGCAGGAGAGAGCTCCTGTTTTCCTGTTGCTCCACACATCAGTGGCTGTCTGCAGGAGATGCAGCCCCTGCTTCTCTGACAAAAGGAAAAACAGGTTTTGTGCTCTGGGGTTTTTTTCCTAAATTCTTCAAAACAGCAATAAATATTTTTAGTATCTCCATTTTAATAAGAAGGCTTGAAAACAAAGGAATCATATTGATTCAAGAGGAATCATATTGAAAGGTAGGAATGCAGCAGGTGTGACTAAAAGTTAGAGCACCACTGACAGTGAGTTAGTGTGTTTTAAAAATAAACTTATTGTATGCTATGGCAAATGCATTTCAATAACCAAAATACAGCTGTTCTATTTGTCAGTATGTAAAAACCACTTTGGGTCCCAACTAAGGAGTCTAGCTAGGTGCTCAGAGCAGAGGGATCTGCAGCTAAGGCCCTTTTTTCCTCTCCCCAGCTTACATGGAGCATGGTCCAGCTGGGTGATGCAGGGATGTGGCCTGCTGTTGTTCTTTGTGGGTAGCTGTGTGTATGGAGAGGTGGCTCAGCAGGGAGAAGTCAGTCTTTGGATTCTGGAAAGCTTTCGGGTATCTCAGCATTGACTGGAAGAGGTTGGATATCACTGCAATTCTCAATGGATTTGGATGTTCAGAAACTACTCTAGCCCAGAGCAGCAGCCCACTAGATTCCGCTCTGATTAAGGGTGTAGTACTTCAGACATCCCCATGAAGGGATGCAGGGAATAGCAGTAAGGGCAGACACCCTGCTTTCTTTCTGCTTCAGCTCCTTCTCCTAAAATTCTCTTGTTATAGTTTTCTCCTACACAAATAAAGATCAGGTGTGGTTTAATGTGGAATTTAGGTGAAGAGAAAGAACATGACAGCAGAGCTGTCTTTTCTTCCCTGTGCAAGGGGAATGTGGGCTCCAAAATGAGGACAGAATATTTTCATCCATTGAAAGGTACCACAGATGGGTAAAATAAGTGTGCTTATCACATATATCAAGCTTGGATGAGGGGTAATAGTGGGACCCACTCTATTTGAAGCTTGAAGCCAGCATGCAGTAAGGGAAAACTAGCTTGTTTGGAGATGTTTCAGTCCCTTGATTTGGCTGATGCTGAAGGACCTAGAAGAGAACGTGCGCACTAAGTCTGCTTCTAGCATGTGGCCGGCTCCTGATGCTGGCATGGAATTAGGTTTCATGGCTGCTCACTACACAGAAAACCCCTCCAGACTAACTGCTGCTGAGTTACGGACTCCTTCAAAAGTAGTGGTGTTGGTTGTGGCTCCAGGGAGCACCCTCAGACCTTTATGCCCCAAAAGATGGGCTTGACACCCCTCCCAACTAAATATGTTTCTCAGCTTTCATTCTGATGCATTCCCCTTACCATGAGTTTCAGTCCTGTCTGTACTTGAAAATGGTCACGAAGTTAGCAAACAAATACTCCTTTACATAGCAAATACACTCTCCTCCCTGCTTTTCCAGCTCTCCCCACCTTCAAGCAGGATTGCTAGGCTTCTCCTTGCCTTCCCCTCCAGCCTGCTCCCTCAGCTTTGTGTTTGTTATTTGGCTAACTGTGGCTATCTCCCCAAGGTGGAAATAAGCATCACCCCGGTGGGCTTTGTGGCACCTGGGAGCCGTGGGAGGACAGTTCGGCCACAGAAGAGGCACCCACCCTGCCCTGGTGGAGCTGGCAGGGCTGCTCTCCTTGAAGAGAGCAAAGGAGGTGAAGCATGGCCTCGTAACGGCTCACGCTTTTTTCATAACACTGTCTTCCTGTCTAGAAATGTTATTCATCATAATCCAAAGTTTCCAATCCAATTTCAGACCTGAGCATTTCATGCAGAAAATGCACAGCGATGGGCAGTGAACACCTCGGGCTCTTAAACCAGGCATTTTCCCTCCCTGCTTCACAGCCAACCTCACACATGCCTCTGGGCCAAGCCCTGTGGGTGCAGAGCTAGGCAAGGTGGTCCCTGGTGTCCTCTCACCTCAGATCCCCAGCGTGGGCCCTTTTGAGGTCTGTGTGCCAGGTCCTGTCCCCGTGTTTCACAGGGGTGAGAGTCAGGCTGAGGAAACAGTGCCTCCACCAAACCAGTCTGAGCTTTCACTGAGAGTCTCAGAGGGCGTATACATACTTTAATGAGGTAGCTGGCATCATGTGTCCCTTGTAAGCTGCTAATGAGCAGTGCATTTGACTCACTTCTTACCAACATTTATTCACACACATACTCGTACATATGTGCGTGAGTGCATATATATATATACACACACATATATGTAAAGATATGTATTAAATTCATATCTCAAATATATATAATCTATCTAAAGAAATATTTCATAATGAAGGAGGGGCTTAAATTATTTTTTCTTGTTTTACCTGAAAATAATTAGCCCAAAAGTAATTTCTGACAGAGGACGGAGGCTGGGGCATAAGGCTTGGGGATAACATGGGTTTTGAAACTAGTGCATAGGGAGCCTGATGTGTCCTTTTCCTTGCTGCTACCTTCTTCCAGATAAACAGTCTCAAATCACAAGGGCTAGCATTTCCTGGCTCTATCGTCATGTAAATAAGTCAGGTCAGACAGCTAGTGTGCCAGAAATTTCAACATTTTTGCTTTCCACTTGATTTAACAAACTGCAACTGCATCCTAAGAGCCCTGGAAAAGCATCACTTACATGCACCAGGAATGTTTTAAGTGTCTCTGAATGTGACTGAAAAGAAAACAAGAAACTGTTTCCCTGCAGTCAACTGTGTATGTGTCCAACACAGTGAACTCATGGGGAAGATGGGAGGGATGGAGCCATTGAGTTCTTGTAGCTGCAGTGCAGAAAGGGAGATGTGGTGTTACGTATAAAGAAAAATGTCCTGGTTTAAGGCACTGAATTAATTGTTTTGCAGCATAATTGGCTTGCACTTTTTACTGCGGTAATGGGACAGCCAGAGAACTACAAGCTGTGGCTGCTTCTGCAGCAGGAGGCATCAATTATGGAAGAAGGAGGCTGTGTTGCATAAGGTCAGGACACAGTAGGGCAGACGACTATGTTCTGCTTTTTCTCTGCCTGTCCATGTGGTGTTTGCCATGGTAAGGTGTAACATGAAATGAATTCTGTCTCCTTTCTAAGGAGAAACGGATCACTCTTTGCCATGCCCACAGCCCTGATACCACAGCCTGCCATGTTATGGATGTTAATTACATTAGTAAAGTCATGACTTCAGCTCACTTCATGGAGGCTGTGTGTGGGAAAATGTAAATTATACAGAAGTGGGATGTGGGTACTTATCTTTGGATGGACAGCTGTGCCAAAGATAAATCAAATTTTATTTAGGGAATCTCCCCTTAATCTTCAGAGATATATTGAAAAGACCACTACAGCCTCTAATCTCTTCCCCTGCCTACCACAAAGAAGTACATTTTCCCTACTTACCATTGGGTAAATTTTAGTGGCTTGGGAACAGGATCTGCAGCATGTCATCTCTGGCACTTACCAGGGATTTTCCCACCTGTGTTAAATGCTGCATGGATTGACATATACCTACACACACCCCAGCAGGGACTCTCCAGGAGGTATTCAGGAGCAGCATCTGTCTGGGGAGCACATGGGCTGGCAGGCCTCCATGCCTTGGCTGTGCACTGAGAGCTGGAAGGCAGAGGAATTCCCGGGGGAAACCTGACAAACACAGTTGGCAGCACCAGAGTAAGGAGAAGGAGAGGAATCAGGGTGCTTGGTGGGAGAGAGCCTGTCTCGCACAGCAGGACAAATCTTTAGGCCACACCATTTTTCATGAAGCTGGTACCACAAACACGGTAAAGAAGGAAAGCAGTGACTGGCCTAGGTCCTTAAACTCACTGCTGGAGACAATGTATTTAATTGCATCAATTTTCCAATAGCTACTCGTATCTAAAGATGTATGGACCTTTTTNTTTCCTCTCATGAGAGAGAGAGAGAGAACTTTATGGAAGGGCAGAGAGATGGTTCCTACCCTGGATCTGGTCAGATAATACCAACTTGTCTGGTTTACCCCTAGTCCTGTTCCCCCTTTGTCTCCTGGTGAAAAAAGGGAATATGAGATCTGTTGTAAGAGAAGGAGGGGTGGGGGGAAAAGATTGCCTTTTAAATGATGCTGCCTTCGCAGTTCTGATCTTTTTAGTTAGTAAATAAATCCTTTATATTCTTTACTTATAGTTTTGCCTTGCTTTTTTGCCTGTGACCAGTTTTATTTTCCAGTCTTTCCTCCAGGAGAGGTTGTGGGTGAGTCTCTGGCATCCATCCAGGGTCAAACCACGACAAGGGGGAAGATGAATCGTTATTCAGGTTAATTGCTGTAGCCTTTGGATACTGAGGGCTGGTGAATCCTCTGGGAGAGATGATCCTGTTCCTGGTGACCACGCTGTCATCTGGAGCATGGTGGAAATGTAGAGAGTCCTGAGTAAACTGTACTTGCAGGGAGGAGGGAAAGCTCAATGAAATGGGAAAACTAGTAGAGGTGGTAGGCCCTTCCTGGAAAGCAGGCTGTAGATTGGCCAGAACAAGCTCTGGGGTGTGTAAACAGCTGCATCCCACTGTCACATCCCTGTGGAGAGAAGCACATACAAGACAGATACAGCAGTGCCTAATTTCCACATAATTAAAAGATGTCATTTCCTATATGTAGAGCAGAGATGTGATTTTTGTGAAGGGGTTGTCCAGCTTTCTGCTATGGACAAAGTGACATTAAGACTAGTGTTATGGTGGTTGCAGATCCTGAGGCTGTAGGGACAGTGGCCATGGGAAGGGCACTAATGAGAGGGCCCCTGGCAGACTCTAAGGCAGACAGTTCTTGACGCACATTCCCCTGTCTCTGTTCTCGAGAGTCACTCAAAGGAGGGAGGAATGTTTTTTCCTAATTAAGAATTTATAGAAAGGTACGTAATGTCATATTTCCCCAAAGGCACAGAGAAATGCAGGTGGGAAAGGGAGGGGAGCTGAAGAGCAGCAGTCAAGTGGAAAATCTAAAGCTTTATTAGTGCTCTGTTTTCCACATGGAGCACCGTGGGGTTTTGTCTCCTTCGCCTGAGATAAGAGATGGGGAAAAAAGACCTTTGTTTGCAGCTAGCTCATCCAGGCCCCTTGCAGGGCAGGCAGGTTTCTTACTCCACCTGCCAGTCCTGCTTGTGTCTCTGCTGTGCCTTAGCTGTCAAATTGGGGGTGGGGGTATGGGAAGGGCACTGATGTCTGTGCTCTGCCCCAGGAGGACGAACAACATGCACATAACCTCAGTGAGCCCATCTTTGCGGGACGCATGTTCTTCAGATGGAATGTATTCAGCTCAAAAGGTTTCAACTACAACCTACTTGTCCATGTAGCTTTCTTGTCTATGAAAACAAGGTGTTGGCAGTTGTTCTCTCTCTCCTATCTCCCCACAGTTGTGACCTCTGTCCACTAGGATTAATAGAGATCTCAGAGATGATCAGACCCTTCATGTTTTGAGCTGAAACTAATAACAACCTTTTTATTTTTTATTTATAGCTGAAGAACAGTGGAATTTGCTAAGCAGGCTCTGTGTCAATATTGCATGTTGAGGTGGGAGTTTCTTCTCTTGCATCCCACACCAGTGCTGCAGGAAGCGTTTCTTGCTGGAAGACAGAGGAAAGCAGCACCTCTGGCTGCAGTGTGACCCTTGCTGTTCAAAGGTAAGTCACAGAGTCTCGACAGGGTGTCAATGTCTGACAGACAAATGGTAACAGGCCTTTAGAGAGCAGCTGGACTGCAGAAGGCGAGATGTGCTGAGAAAGGTGGGAAAATGTCATTCGATTGCTTAGCTGCTTTCAAAAGGCACAACAAGGAAGATTTAGCATGCATGTAATTTCAAACAGAGTCTTAGGAACCCAGCCTCTTGGCTAAAGTGTAGAGATGAGGATTCCTACTCTGCAGTTACTGCTGTGCATGTGACCACAAAGAAGTCACCTGGAGAGCTCCAAGCTACTTGTATCACCCAGCTTTGGGTGGACAGCCTAATCTTCTCGTCCTTTTTCTGTAACCTCAGTTTACACCTTCCTCCTCAATGAAAAGGGGCTGGTCTTGGGCAGCCAGCAGGCAGGAGACCGTAGCTCATCCTGCCTTGCTGTGTACAGAGGGTCCTGAGATGCTCACAGTAAAGCCATGGGAGCTGATGTCCTGTCCTAGTCCCTAGCAAGAACCTGGTTTTATAGCTCTTTGTGTCAGGGGTTTTCCTCACTCTTTTATAGTGTCAGCAGGCCTGGAATCTTTATATTTAAATTTAAATAAATTTAAACCTCAAATTAAGAGGTTTTTCCCCACTGGCTTGAGTTGCCTTCTGGCAGTTCATTGCTATGCGGTGAGCTGTGGGGCTGGCAGGCCCTGCAGCACTGGTCCAACAGGCTGGAAACTTGTGCTGAAACTAATGCATAAAATCTATGGCCTTTGAAACCATATTTCTAGATATATATATTTCCCCTGAGGTCACTTCTCTTTTGGCCCAGTTCTAGTGTTCATTTAGTTCTTAGTACACGTGCCAAATACATCCAACCATCAAAACCTTCTGTTCTCGGAGGCACAGGTTTGGCATAAGGTGTGTTTATGGGAGGGGGATGTATGTACACAAACCTGAATACCATTTTTACTGTGTTTATCTTCCCCTGCCACCAAGAGGCATTTCAGAGCACGTGGGAAAAGGCATGCTGTACTTTCATAGCACTTTAGCAGCATTACTCCCTCAGAAACAAAAAACCTGTGCCCTGTGGGCTTGCAAAGACAGTTCAACTCCTCATTTTGCTCCTGGCTGTGTTATCTATCAGAAAGATAATTCCTTGACCTTGTGGTCCGGGGATGAGCACTTTGCCTAGTGATTAAGCCACTGCAGTAGATAACATGCTGTGTTTAATCTCTTTGGTAGCTGGTCCCGGGAAGGGGGGGCAGGAGGGGCTGCAAAAATACAGCAGCTTGTGATAGGTCAGGAAACCTCAGAAACAGTGCCAACAGTGCAGAAACTGTGGCTGTATGTGCCCATCCTCCTAAGTTAGTTTGGTGGCAGACTGGAAAACAACCAGCATATCTAGGGCACCATTTTATCAAGTGATAGAGCCATATGGTGCAAAGCCCCCATAGTAGTCTGAGCGCTTAGGCATGTCAGAAATCAGGGAGTCCTTTTGAGTACTGATCCTGTCTGCTAGCTGGCATATATAAAAAGAAGGTTTATAATTATTTTTTCTTGACTCTGTTGATGGGGAAAGGGATTCCTGAATAACCAGCTAAGCCTGATTTGAACTGGGGAAGGATGAGATACAACCTTTCCTGCTGCTTTGACGTTGTGGCTAGGATATGGCCATGGAGCATGCAGCTGGTGTGCTGGAAAGCCCCATAAACCTGCCTTAAACAAGCAAGTGTAGCAAATGCATCAGAGCATGAATGCATGACCAGAATTCAGGTTGTACAAGTCGAGGGTTCAAACCCACTCCCCCTAGTGATATTTAGGGTCCCATCTGCAGGTGAAATCAGAGAGCTTTGACTGACAAGGTCTGACCTAGGAGGTTTCATCCTCCCAGCCAGAATTCTGCTCCTCTCTTTTGGCTGAGGTTCTATTTCTTGCCCCTGCTAGAGAAGGAGAAGATGGGGACATGAACCCACATGCAGATTACCAGCAGTGGAGACACTATCTTTTTGAGGGAAGACCCTTGTTCTTTTATTGCAATCCTTTCTTCTCAGTTACTGTGCTGTCATGCAGCGGACTCCGACAGTATTATTAGGTCAGCAGGTACTGTACGTGAGCTTATGCAGCACTGGCACCAGGACAGGCAGAAATGGTCCCTGCGCATTCCAGGAGACTCTGCAGAAATCCCCCTGGTAGCCTACAGTACATTTTCTGTGCGTTTGGGGACTCGCAGGCTGTAACTAAATCACGTGGCATCTGCACTACAGTGTCTTTGCAGGGAGGGATCTGCAGGTTCCCTGTGAGACTGCAGGAGCTGCAAGAAACACCGTGTAGTCTGATCAGAAACACTTAGAGAGGACAGTAGCTCTGTGTGTGAACACCATGGCCTTCAGGAATCTCTACTACAATTTTTTGATGGTAGGATAAATAAAATGCATTGGAATATCTGATTCTGCAAACAGATACGTGCAGGTTCTTTGAAATATTGTAGGCGTCACAGAAAACTTCTGTTACAAGACAGAATGCCATCTGCCTGGAAGATACTAGGACTTGCAGCACCCAAGAGATGTAAGTTGGAGTGACAACTACCGTGCAAATTGATATGCAGTGTACCTACAGCTAGCCTAAGATGTCAGGAGCTCTAGTGTTGTGTAAAGCCCTGAAGCCCTCAGCTTGCCTACCTGCGAGCAGGCAGGTCACCTCTGATTTACTGAAGCTTTACTTTTTGCTTTACTTCCTGCCGAGAAGTAGCAGGTGAAACTGATAGCAGAAAAAGCAATGTCGTGACTCAGATGCTACAATATATTTAAAATTCCTGTCATGACAGGTCATGCAGGTCTATATAAGCTAATTATGATTTTACTGGTAGAGTTCAGATCATAAGGAGAGGCTGATGATGGTGGTGTATCATAGGATGCCAGACTGTCCCCAAAGTACCTATGCGTAATACAGTTATGATTGCAGAAAGGAAAGCTTCCCTCTCATGCAAGAAGGGACACTGCTTCCCATGCCAAGCACTAGTGTGAATGTGGAGAGCAACACCTAAGCATAGTATAGAAAAGGCTGGAAAGGACCTTGAAGATCATCTAGTCCAACCTATAATCCAACTAACCTATCATCTACATCTAGATCATATCACTCAGTACCTCATCTAGCCTCCCCTTGAACACATCCAGGGTTGGTGACTCAACCACTTCTGTGGGCAACCCATTCCACATCCGGATCACTCTTTCAGTAAAAAATCTTTTCCTAATATCTAGCCTAAACTTCCCCTGTTGAAGCACTACTTCTGGGGCTGCTAGTGCTCACCCCTGTTCATGGTACACTGCCTGGGAAAGCAAGAGAAGCAAATTAGTGCTGTTGATAACTGAAACAGTAGCATCCCTTTGCTATGCACAACACCCCAGTCTTTCTGTAGATGTTACGCCACCAAAAGCCCAGATTCAGACAGTTCCTGTAGTTGCTCATGCACAGACATGCCCCAGTTTAAGGAACAGCAGGGCAAATGAGTTTGCTTGAAGCCTCTACAGGTAAGTGTAGACCTGGCTACACCCTGTGGACAGCTCCTCAGATTGCTGGCTGCAGGCAATGGGAACAGGAGCCTCAGGATTAAATGGTTAGGAAACAAGGACAGTTAGAATCAGCTGGGAGCTGAAAATGGTGCAGAGGCTCCTAGGCAGTGTCTGGCTGAGGGCTGCTGAAATCTGATGAGAGCAAAGTATCCCTCCTTCATTGGGGTTCACGACGAATATGGACCAAGTCCATCCAGGATGGCAGTGTAGTGGTCTCTCTCACAGTGAAAATAATTCCTTTCTGTTCATGAATCTCACCTTTTCCTTGAGATCTGAAGAAATAACTGATAGTAGGAGGTAAACATAAAACATGTCCTGTCAGCATGTACAAAAGACAGGTGCACAGGTAGCAAAGCTTGTGAACAGAGTGCCCTCCCTCCTAGGCTCTAAGAAATTGCATGCAACTTGGCACTTAACAAAACTCTCACCTGCTGGCATAACGCTCACAGGTTTTTTTCAAGAGGAAAAGGAAAATGTCTTTCTGCTTTACCTACACATTTGTGTTTTAAGTTCCCTTCCTCATTTATTTTTCCATCTCTTGTAAATCATTAAATAATTGTCAAATATAGCACAGCCTACTTTGGAGGTGATTAAAAAAAGCGAAGAAATTACTTCATCAGTAACAAAGACCAAAACATTCCCAGTAGCACCAAACAGAGAGAGCCAAGTCTCTTACTCCTCACTGACTAGCTTGCTGTCTGACAAAGTACTTCTGTGCCACTGCTCTTCCCCTCAGCTGCACTAAGCTGCTAAAGCAGACATTGCTTTGTAAACACACAGGACACAGTGTCCAGCACCAGGGTATTGACAAATTTGTCACCCAGTCTAAAAATACCAGCTGCCTGGGTACTCTTCAGGCTCTCTCAGGTACTCTTCGTGGAAGCATAAACTATCCCAAACCACTGTGATTTGCATGAATAATAAAAGGTTGTATTCATTCCTGGAACAACTCCACTGGCCCTAGAGAGGTAACTAATGGGATGAGCTGGGCTCTGTAAGTTTAATGTGCTGAAAGAAAGTGTTACTGTATGCTGTCATAATTAGAGATGTGATTCTAGCTAGCCAGGATGGTATAAGGATATTCAGTCCATGGTTCTTTCATTTAACATTTTCATCTCTAGTTCCTGCTCATTTTTGCTAATGTACCTTCTTCTCACCCTACCTCTGTCCCAGGCTCCCAGTGCAGCCTTATCTCACTTTCAGGCCCCCCATTTAAAAGAGTTTCAGGGTTTGGAGGCAATGCCTAGAAGTGGAGCTGGTGGCTTAAAAACTTCATCCTCCATGGAGTACCAGCTGCAAGGCAGGAGCCAGAGTAGCTGCCACAGCAGGGGCACAGCGATATCCCTCCACTGCAACCAGGAGAGGTTAATTAGAGGGCTGCATGGGGATTAGGAAAGACCTGAATGAGAGCTCCAGCTACATCAGGGAGGGCAGCATGACCCGGGGCCAGTCACATCAGTTCTTTCTGCTTCAGTTTGTTTGTACTTAGGCCGGGGGCAATAACTAGTTTACCTCACAGACAGGTCCTGAGATTAGACGCGGGGAGCTGTGTAAATCACATAAGAACAAAATAGCACTGGCAGTTTGGTTTTGTAATACAGAATAATTCTTACTGCCAGAGTGGTTCTGTAATGCAGCAGATTTCATGCTGAATGGCAGGGACTTAAGAGATGAGTGCAAAGTTGCCAGAGAATGATTTGGGTCCTTCCAGACTAGGATCTTAGAGTGTATTTCCAGGTATCTCGTGTGGAAGAGTTTTGCATTTTTTTTTCTTATTCCCAGTGTTTTCTCTTCAAAACACTCCCTAGTAATATCTCACCAACAAGTAGGGCAGAGCTGCCACCTGCCTAGAAGTAGAAGCATTATGATTTTCTTACCATGCTCTTTACAGGGGTGCTCCTTGCTTGCCAGGGATTTGTGGGGCTGCGCTCCCAAAAGCAGTTGTATTAGGGCTTTGTTGGCTCACACCAGAACACGCCTGTAGTGCGCTGCAAAGTAAATGTTGTGGGGCTGATTTCCAGAGGGACTGGGCTAAGCCAGCATCATCTTCTTTGCCCATGACAGCCTTCTTTTACAACTATGAAAGCTAAATCCAATCCTAACAAACTGAATTCCCTAGGACCTTGACTCAGCAAAGCATTAGAGCTTAGATTTTCATGCTTTGAAGGAAGTCTGTGTGACCTGAGAACAGATGATAGAGCACCTCTGCTCTCCCGGATGTGGTGGCTCTAAACAACAGCACAGTCCCAGCTCCAGAAAGCAGAACTTCCTGTGAAGACAGTTACAGTCATCATTGGTAATGTGCTGCATCTAGTTAGTTTTGTGTCCTATCCTTACTTCTCCCTGCATCTGCTTTAAAACAAAACTCTTAACAAAACAAAAAAACCCACAAACCATTATCAAAATGGTATTTCAACATTTTTGTCATTACCAGCAGAGGAAGAACACCTACAGCTGAAAGCAAATATTTCTGTAATATAAAAACTGAAGTGATGAGAAGCTGTCCTGAGGTAGGATATGATCAGCTTGGCTCTGATGTCAGTAAGAGAGCTGAGGATGTCACTTCCCTGAAGAAGTCACTTCCCTGATGACAGTTACCAGAAGTGGGTCTGGGGCTGTTCTTGGCAGAACTTCTGGAAAACTAGTGGTTGATGGACTCTGTACTGCAAACAGTGTGTTTCCCACATCTCCTCGCCCAGGCTTGGCTTAATAAATACAAGCACAGCAAACTAAGTCCGCTTCCAAACCAGTGTGCACTGCATATTCAGCATTTGTTTAGTGAACAGAATTCTCTAGCCATCAGGAGGAACTTTAGTACAGAATGAACCTGGAGCTCTATAAGCATCATAAGAGAAACATAATAGGTAACCAACGTGAAAAATCTAATCCTCACATGCCTCTTATACATGCAGTGAAAGAATTTATTATGAACTGGCTTAAAAATGACCTTGTAAAATATTAACTAGTGGTGTTGCAGTTGCTCCTCCTAATAGCTTTCGAATGTATCTGTAAAATTCAACCTTGACAGAGAGATCATGTTTTAGTGATGAATTTTGTGTGAAGCAGCAGCATGCAGATGAATTGTTGGCTCTCTCCCTGGCACTGAAGTGCTACAGTTTTAGCCCAGGAGCAGTTCAGAAACCATGTAAACATTTGGAGTGGTTTCTAGCAGGTCAGCTTCAAGCAGTAGCCCTAGTCAATGTGCAGCAGTAAGCAGTGCAGTGGTTTTCAAGGGGTCTTAGAGCTGAGTCCACGTGTCAGTGTTTGGCATTACAACTGAATGGTTAGTGGCACTGGCTTCAGATTTGGGGTGGTCCCATTAAATCTATGGGATCCAATGTGAAATTGGAGCTGGACTCCAGTGTTTAGGAATTGAAACCCAAGAAATTAGAACTCAAACCTAGGAATTTGATGTTAACTGGATCTAAGATGTGCTACCAGTCACAGAAGTTCCCTGGTAATTGTCCCTTTGTTGTTGCTTTTAAACTGCAGGGATTTCAAGGTCTAGTGGTCATCATGTGGCATGCAGGCAAATGGCCTAGAAACAAAGTCTTTATTATAATCTTAAGATTATAATACAGCAATATGTAGCCTAAAACGTGTTTTCTAATCCCTGGAGATGACCCAACTAAGTTAGCTTTCTGCAGGACCTAACCAAATGGCATCAGCTGCTCCTCTGCTCTAAATAAGCCACAATCTACTTCTGAACCGTGAGATAACAGGTTGCTTGCATTGATTTTTAGCTCTGCCCAGCCTGCAGCTCAATAACCAGTAAGCCTCAACTAAAAGGGCATTTTTTACAGGGTTTAATTCCTGTTCCTACAGAAATGCGGCAGTAAAACTGCTTCTCAAATAAATGGAAACATAAGTAGAACAAAGAAATACCCCTCACACCTTCACTCAACTTGCTGACTTAATTTTCCATGCTGCAATTTTAAACTCATGAACTCCACTGAATTTCACAGACTTTGGACTGAAACTAGTAGAGAAATAAAAAATATCCACACACAGATTAATGTACTTCAAAAAAAAATTTTTTTCTTAGATAGCACATTCAAAACTTGAGCTGTATACGGAAAAGTACAGAAACAGTAGTTTGCCAATCCAATTACCATCATGTAGGTTTGTTTTGATTAGTTCACATGTAGCCCCAAACTCAGTCAGCAGCAGGAGATGGACCCCAGGTGTAATTACAGTCAGTGGCCAAGGCATGCCTCCTAGGCTATACAAGGTTCTCAGTCTGCACTGGAAATACCCTGCCAGAGGGAGGTTTGGACAAAGTCTTCAGGTAGATTGCAGTAGACCTTTAGGGAAAAAAATGCTGTTTTAATTAGAGGCTGCCTGCTCATTCACCCAATACATTTTGCGTTCTTTCTCCTGTTTCCCAGTTCTCTTCATTTTACTTCTGAATGGTCCAAGCAGTGAATTTCAACCATAGTGCAATGACACAGGAAGGAAAAGCCCTCACATCTGTGCTGGCAGGCTTTTTCTGCATCCCCAAAGGCTACTAACCAAATGAAATATTGGCTATGCTGGAGTCATTGCAGGTTTTATCACAATTCTAGTGCTGACAGGGAGTAAGGGAAATCTTGTGCTGGCTAGATTTGGGCCACTGGCCATCTCTTTTTTTAGGTCTTTGCAGCTACAAGGGAACACATAGATCACTGCAGTATGGACAACACACGGAGAAGACTTTTTTTCCAAGGACCTTATCCAGTGTTAGAGCAGGATTTGTTTCACTGTTCAAACTGCTGCTTTGAGGATGAGGGATAGGGGACAGACACCTTGCTGAAACAGTAATGCAGCTGTCCTTTCCACAGCTACCAGACTGTAGTGCTACTTAGTGCTTTTCACCAAGGGATGTTTTACTTTAATAACCACTTAAATAAATAAATAAATAAAACTTTGTGCTTTGTTAACATCATCTGTCCAAAGTCTATGATGTGCTTTGCCAAGCTGAGTTTTACTACTTCTTGCAAGTCCCAGCAAACCCAAGAGCCCAGCTCTGCTTCCATTTCTATCAATAGGAGCAAGCCCAGCCCCTGAGGACTTTCCTGGTGTTACTGACAAAGCAAACATTGCTCAGGTGCCCTAATTCCTACTTTCATGCTGCCTGCCCTTAACACGACCAACTGTACCATGATTCAAAGAAGAGCACATTCCATTAAAATAAAATCAAAAAATTCCTACTTGCTTCATTTTCAACACTGTTTGTATAATGTCTCCAGCCTTGCAGGGCACCAAGGTGTGCTGGGTCTATTGTTGTCGTTGCTGTTCATTTAACAGCTTCTTTAAAGCCTCCTAAGAGGGTTTTGACCTGCTGTCACCTCCTGGGAAATTCTGGTAAGCAACCTATGCATGCAGGACTGCACGTTTGTGCCATGTATCAACCTTCTCCTGGTTTCCTCTTCTATTGTGTAGCATGTCAGGACACTCACAAGGAAACAAGATCCTGTTTGTTCTTGCTGCTTCTCCTCCATGCACCAGGTCTGACTGCCATCACCAGAGCAACCCAGCACGGTGTCACAGGTTGTGGAACAGACAGCTGATGCTGCCTGGAGCCAGAAAAAACCCCAGCAGAAAGTGCCTGCTTTGGATTTGTGCTTGTAACTCCAACCCAGCAGAGAGTAAACGTGAAAACCTGGAGCAGAACACTGTCTTACTTGAACACTGTGCAAGAGGCAGAGGTAGGCTTTTCACATCTCTAGTGCTTTCAACAGGACTCAGTTCTGTCTAAACAGTACTGAATTAAGAGTCACAAAAAACACCTGATCCTCATCTAAGAGAATCTGTAATGTACCTTATTTTCTGCATCTACTCTTTCTCATGCCCTGTATGAGAATACAACTCAATAGCACCAGTGAACAGAGAAATGCTCCTCTGTTCAGTAGACAATGGTAAGAGCTGGGCGAATGTCTCAAATTTATGCAGCTCATAGAACCATTATGTTGGAAGGGAACTCTGGAGGACACCTCCTGCTCAAGGCAGGCCAATTGGTTAAGGTGGCTGAGAATCAACTTGAATTTTAAGAATTCTGAGAGTGATGATTTCCCTATGCAATCTGTTTACCAGTGATCCCCGTATTTTCCCCAAAGTCCAGAATCCACAGGCTCATTAATTGCTGTATCCTCATGAACACGTGGGTTGTGTGGGTGCCTGTCAGTCTGTGGCTTGCCAACAAATTTATCTCATTCTCCCTCTCCTCCAAAAGAAAAGTAATTCAACAAATGTTTGTATGAGAAAATTGAAAAGGAGAAGAAGAGGCGAGGATACTTGGGAGGGAAAATAGTTAGAAACAGCAGCAAAACCCATGTTTGTGAGCCCCTTCTAACAGCTTCTGCCCAGCTCTGATCATGTCTACTTACATGGCCTTGATCTCTGCTTTCTCTAGCTTGGTAGCAGCGGGCAAGGGGCACCGAGGGCATACGGCATTCTGTACTCCAGGCTTCCTCATCGTCAGCATGGCAATGCAGTATCTTTGAAAATGCAGTCCCTAACTTAAACAAGCTGCCTGTCACTCAAGGCAGAATCAGTCCGGGTGGTTTTGGTTCTTACTCAGTAGGCTCTAGCAGTCAGTTGCCTCTATTGTCTGTACTGCAAACTGAAAAGAGTGCAGCTGTAGTTATCTCTGGTTTAAACAACCAATGAGTACCTACAGGCTTCAAGTAGACTTCTGCAGCCCTCTGAGAAGACGCGTATGCTTGTGGGGTGGAGGGCACAAAAACTTGCTTCCCCTCTGTAAAGATGACCCTAAAACACACCCAGAACAAAAAACATATTTAAAATAGTACGTGAAATAGCTGCCACGTTTTTGTGCGGTACCCTGCTCCCCCAAAATAAGAAATCAGGGTGGATGTTGGTCGTTGCTGTTTTTAAAATGCTCATGTGGAGGAGCTTTCTGATGCATTATGATGGACAACAGGCGGTGTATCCCACTCATCCATGACAAGATCTTTCATTTCTTATTAAGGTGAGCATGCAGTTCTGCTTCGAAGGCCATCTTGTCAAAGGTGCGCATGTTTGTCTCCTCCCGTACCTTTTCCCGGACGTGGAAGGACGCCCGAGCAACAGACCTGGCATTTTCTAAGACAGTCTTCTTCTCCTTGAAGATCTGCTCACTTCTCTCCAGCTTCCTCTCTATAGAGAGGAGGATTTCCCTGCGCCGTAAGTCTTCATACTGTTCTACCCTCTGCTTGTTCATCTTCTGCACTTTTTCCTTCTCCAGACGACTCAAGACCACCTTGCGGGCTTTTTCTTGAACAGCCTCTTCAGCCACCTGGGCAGCATGCTGGAGCTTTCTCTCTGTCTCTCTAGCCAGTGCCTCCAAGTGCTCCTTCTGTTCTCTTTCTTTCTTCTCTGCTGCTAGTTTAGCTCTCTGGATCTGCATGTCCTCACGCCTGGCCTTCTCCCTCAGCTCCTGGTTCCTCTTCTCCACTAGCTGCTCATAGTTCTCCTGAGCCTTTGTCAAGCTCATCTTCAGAGATGCTTTCAGCATTGCTTTCTCTTCTGCCTCTTGCTTGGCCAATTCCTTGAGCAACGTCTCGTGCTTCAGCTTCTCTGCTTGGTTGAGCAGTCTCTTTTCCTTCTGCAGCTGCACCTCCTTCTTCAGCCTCTTCTGTGCAGCTGTGGACAGCTTCTCTTGCAGGAGCTGCTCCTCTCGCTCCTGATGCTCCTTCTTGACCTCCTCCTTTGCCTTCAGGTTGAGCTCTTGATGGAGCTTCTTCTGCTTGTCCTCCTGGATGGCCCTCTCCAGCCTCTCCCTCCGCAGCCTCTCCTGCTTCTCAGCTTGCTCCCGCCACCTCTCCTCACACACCATCCGCTGCCTCTGCTTCAGAAGGGCAGCTTCCTCCTGCTCCTGGTTCAGCCTCCCACGACGCTTCTCCACCTGGCTCTCCCACATCCGCTGACCCTGTAGGAGGGCCCTCTGCTTCTCCTTTTCCTCCTGCTCCTTACGCTGCTCAGCAAGGCGCCGCTGGCTGTCCCACCGAAGATGGGCTGCCTGCCGCTGCTCCCGCAGGAGGTTGGCCTCCTGGTGCTTGGCGATCATTAGTGCCGCAATCTTCTTGTCCCTCTCAGGAACCTCCGAGAGGCCCTTCTTCCTCTTCACCTCCCTAACGATCCTCTCGACCCTCTGAGCAGTCTGTGGTGAGTGGCTGAGGTCACCCAGGCTGAAGCTGCGCCCCAGAAAGGACCCATTGGCGGCGACTGCCCCCCGGCCCCGGCCGCCCACCTTGCCCCCGCGGTCCCGCAAGCTCTCCCCGCTGTAGGAGGACGAGGCCCCCGACTCGGAGGAGGTCTTGCCCCAGCTGCCCTCACGGCGCTTCTGCAGCGAGTCCAGGGAGTGGCTCTTGCCCTT
>WEKX01012335.1:331765-439515 GCA_013390025.1 Pitta sordida | reverse complement strand
AGCCCGGCCCGCCTCGCGTGTGTCATTGCCTGCGGGCATTCCCCGTCCCCATGTGCACATCCCTCCTTCCGTGCGTCCGGCCCTGCATCTGCCCCTGCGAGCGCGCATCTTTCCTTGCAGACCTTTCCCACAGGAGGGCCACTTTCACGATCGTGCCCAGTTTTGCACCGCGTCTGCACACAAACAAGCCCATCTGTATTTACGCACCATTAATACACACAAGGATAAAAGTGGTGCAAGGAGGAGAGGGGGGTGCTAACCCAGGGTTACAGGTGGCAAACTGTGCCACAGGGAAATGAAGGTGCCTGCCTTGGGCCGTCTAGGGAATTCATGCCAGAGCTGGAAAGGAATGGTATAGCTCTCAGATTTCAGTTCAAAGCCGCTTCCAGCCATGAAACCCTATCCTCTTCAGTGCTAGTGCAAGGTATTGCTCGATGCAGAGGTGTGTCAGACAATACAATGCACCTTTTTGGGGAGCCACTTTGAACNTGCGGTGCGTTGGGCTTGGCGGAGACGCGGACGGGAGTGTCTGCGGGAGGAAAGGGGTTTTCGGGGATGTCAGGCAGGGCTGGCTGCGGGATCGGGACCTCCCCCGGGTCGGNACTGTGCCACAGGGAAATGAAGGTGCCTGCCTTGGGCCGTCTAGGGAATTCATGCCAGAGCTGGAAAGGAATGGTATAGCTCTCAGATTTCAGTTCAAAGCCGCTTCCAGCCATGAAACCCTATCCTCTTCAGTGCTAGTGCAAGGTATTGCTCGATGCAGAGGTGTGTCAGACAATACAATGCACCTTTTTGGGGAGCCACTTTGAACATGATGTACTTGGTGGCATGACCTAGATATTAGGGTAGTGTGTTATAGGTAGGATGGTGTGTGGGTAGCAGGATGGCAACAGGTTAGGTAACAGGTTTGGCTAGGTTAGGTAATAGGTGATAGGTTGGACTTGATGACCTCTATGGTCTTTTCCAACCTTACTGATTCTGTGATTCTGTGATTCTGTGAACATGGTGCTTGCAATTACTTTGAAATATCCCCTACTTCTACAGGGATCCTGGGCTCAACAGCCTCAGTGGAGCTGAGAAATGTTCTGCTCTTGAAATACCATTCAGCAAAAAGATCATTGCTACTTGTGGAGCTGCAGAGCATCTGTGCCACATAGTGGAGCAACTCTGATTTTGTCAGGCAGAGGACAGGAGTAGTAAATGCAGCATTAGCCACTGTGTTATGAATTAAAAGGTTTTCAGCAATTTCTTGTTTAACTTCCACAGGTGCAGCTTAATATGCTTTACTTTAATAAGGAAGATCATGGCATTCACCAAAGGACTTCCAGGGTGGCCCAGGACAAGGATACAGAGGAAGACAAGGCCTGGGGAGTTCTTGGGATAAAGTTGAGGAGCTGCAGGTTAGTTGTAATCTCATATTGTACAGGCAAAGACTTCGAATCGTGCTCAGCCGTGTGCTGATGAATGCACAGACTAAGGATGCATCCACAGTGAATGGGCAAACTTGACCAATAAACCATGTTGACTGCTCTGATCTCATTCATTCATCATTGTGATAGTCTGCATGCAACAGCTATAAAGCTTGGTGATTAGTTAAATGAAAATTCCTCAGTCCAGGGAGCTGTCTGAGGAGCCCACCTTGCTGGCAGATGGGTCTGATGATTCACACTTGAGGTAGCACTGTAGGTGTCAAACCATAGTTGTGTTCCCTCCTCATGGAAAATTTTAAGCTGGTAAGAGTATATGCCAGATAAGGTGTGGCATAGTTTTTGGCAGGTTGCTATTTCAACCTTCATTGGGACTGTATTTGGGCCTTGATCTTTTCAGCTTTCCTTGTGAATCTTTGGGAGCCTTATAAGTTGTTTCCCAAATGCAATTAAAAAGGGATTAATCAGGAGAATTTTAGAAGCAGCCAGATTTGACTTTAGGAGATGTTATCACATACTGCCCAAACATAGAATCATATCTCTACCTCATCAAGTCTAAAGGAGATTTGGGATGAGGCAGGAGGATATCACTGGATGAGTTGAAGAGGGGCACTGCTAGTTAGTCATTTTTCCAGACACAATTATGAAACCTAATTCTCTGTTGGCTACAAATGTCTAGAAAGCTATGATCTCAGGTGGAGCAGTAGTATAAGGTTATGCTCCTGTTTAATCAACGTTTTCCTGATTTGCTTCACTGCTAATGATAGCAAGAAATGCAAGGCAGTGGAAAATTGGGACTACAGATTGTGTGGTTAGAAATATTTTTATCACTTCAACCAATTCTTCTGTGTGCTTTTCATTAGTCATGTATTAATTACTTTCTTCCCATCCAGTTTTAAAACTGCCCATACCTGGCTTCTTCTCTGCTCTTCTTGTGAGAGCTGTTTCACAAACTGCTACAGCTCATTGGTAAAATCTTTTACGTTACTTTCAGCTTTGGTTTTCCCACTCTTTGTTTTATATATCTTCTCTAGTAAGTAATCTGCACTCCCTCCTGCTTAGGCATATGCCTTACAAATGTTTGTAAACTGTTTCCATGTATCCTTAGAGGCAAGGAACACATATGAAATCATCATGAATCAATCCCTTGTAGTTGCACAAGGAGCTATCACCTTATCTCCTCCAAGTGCTAGACTCTCATGGTAGCCACAGGCCTGAACAAAGCAGTGGGGTCCTGCCCAGTACTTACCTCTGTGCTACCTTGGCAGGGTAGCTGTGTGCACAGTCGTGGTGCTCATGTATTGCCTTCCTCCTCTCTAATCTATTTCTCTAATTTTCTAGCTCTCCTAAGGTTAGATCAACACAGTTTGACTTTCCAGAGCCCTTCTTCCCTCTGCCAAGAGGAACATTAGTTGGTGAATTATTTCCTCCTTGCTAAATAGGTTTTGTTTTCCAGGTTGAATCCTACATTCTTGTAATGTGCAATTTCTACTCTCTTTCTTAGGCTGTGTTTACACCATTGCTGGGAGGACTCTGACCTATCTATTCTGTAAGCTGCTCCAGCTCTCAGCCTACTCTCTCTTGTTTAGACTCTTGCCAGCAAAGTGACGGCCTTGGACAGAGGAGGGTAAGGGGCCCTCTGACACAGTTTTTGCTGGTATCTCCCAGGCATATTGTCCTTCTCTTCCTAGCTTGTGCTAGGGTACAGGCATCTGCCCACACATGTCCCTTTCTTGCTCAGATGCAGCTCCTGCACTTCCCCCAGGACACAGCAGAGACTCTCCAGCACAGCCGCCTTCTGTCAGCTGGATGGTTTAAACATTAGTTGAAAACTTTAGTGAGGTACTCAGTCTGCAGTCTTACAGATCCCCATCACGATTATACCCTTGGCATCTTCCCTCTGAACAGCCACTTGTCACATGCCATAATCCTTTGTTTACAGTCCTGCAGCCCATCCAGCTGAATGACTTTGCAGTCTGCTATGTGATAATGCTGATCATAATGTTCCATGAGACTTTACACACTTGATCTTGCCTGATAGCCAAGGTCCAAAACCCAGCATGCCACAATGTCAGTGTAACAACCTGACAAAAGCCAAAGTATTCTTCTGTGAGATTTCAGTTTTATACATTTCCTATGCTTTGACTTTGTTTTTTGTCACTCTGTTTCTTCTCTGCCTGCAGTCCTTAGCACGGCCTGGCTTTCCTTCCTCCATGGGCAGCAGGATGGGCATTTGCCTTCCTCCTGCTGCCACAGACTACCTGCCAAGGAGATATGGGCAAGGCCTCCCCCCTCCCCTGGGTCATAGGCACTGTTCTGCAGCCCCCTTCCAGGCTGTTCCTGTGCAGTGTGGGAGCAGCACCTTGAGCGACTTCAAAGTAACTGCCCAAAGCCGAGGCACTGTCCCCACTGCTCACAGCCCAGAGGCTCTGCTTAATGTTGTCATCTGTGGCTGAGCCTCAGCCACTTTATGTGAGTCTCTAGGGAAATGGAATTTCTGGCTGGCGCAGATGCACAGAGCAGGGAAGCAGAGAAGAGGTGGGAGGTGAGGAGGTAGCTGGGGATTGTGACATATGGTGAGGGGCAGTACAGGGGGCTACTGCCAGAAGCAAAATGTTTGGCAGCCACTGGAAACAGACTTGCAGTACAAATACAATATCCTTCACTCTCATACAAAGCCAGAGTCTAAGACCAGGGTGCTAAGTTGTTATTAGTGAGTTGTTATTAGTGTTCATCCTGCTGGGTAACACTATAATGTGTGATGTTTACTGTCTTATCAAAACTAGTTACACCCCAGTAACAAAAAGGTTTTGTTGGTCCCTGGTTGAAAGCATTTGCAGAAAGTCGCCTCTCTCTGTATTAAGGACTGGGAACGGTGTTGCTGCACGGATGCTTTTTTGGGATCAGGCTGAACAGCTCTCTACTTGGCTTTGTGCAAGTTCAGGACATTTGCAGTAGTCTTTGTATGTGGATAAACCTATTCAAGTTACCAGGGCTGCTTGAAAAAAAAAAAAAAGGTAGTCTGGCAGAGAAAATGAGTGAAAAAAACCTTGTCCCTGTGTATTTCCATGGAAACAAGTATAGATGTGAAAGATGTTATTTGCTTCGGGGAATATTCTGTTGCTAGTCCTTATTTCTGGAGAAATTAATGTACTGGCATATTTTGGCCCAAACCAAACCCAGGTGTGGCTGTTTAACCTGCTGCACTCTGGTCAGGCTTGGCTTTTTATTAAGAGCCCATGGGTTGTGAGGGAGTTATGGAGGCCTTGCACATGGTCAGTCATGGAGGACAGATTTGGCCCCAAGGTCATAGAGCAAACCTAAGACAAGGTAACTGAATACCTGAAATTAGGATGTCTTTCTTCTGTGAGAGCTCGGAGTACACCACTAGAATGATCCATGCAGGACTACAAACTACATGTCCATGAGCTACTATCTATATACAAATAGTGCAGTGACCCATAAAAATCTCTAATAGGCAAGTGTCATTGAGTATAAACTCTACAGGAAGATTACATCCTAATGCTGGTTACATTTTCAAGCTGAAGCTGAAATGCAATTTTGTTCCATTCATTTACTTGTAAACTGTTGGTTTTGAGCAATTGATCAGTCTTGCATGCTGCTGCAGTTTCCAAGCAGCACTATTTATTCTAGCACAGCCTGCAAGTCACAACGTGAAGCTATTGAAGAACAGTGGGAAATATGACATTGCTGGTGTTGCTCTTCAGGGGAAATAAAATGCAAAGCGTAATCAAATAGAACAGTCAGATTAAGACTGGCAATTTGAAGTTAGTTTAGTTTTAGCTAATCTGGAGTCTTTATTACTTGAATGGTAAGATTCTTTCTTTTTGTATGATTTCTACCTTTACCATTCCTTGGATTTTATCAGTTAGGTATTTTTAGAACTGCAAAAATCTCACATCACTCCTCCTTCTCCTACTGGAAGCCACATCAGAACACAGTATTCTAGGATGTAGTGTTTAATGTTCCAGGCTAAATATGTGCTACTTTTCCATTCCTAGATTGTTCTTGGTCTTGCCCTAATGTTGCTGTGCCAAGGAGCTGGCAGACAGAAGAAAGAGATTTGCTGTTTGCTTCTGTTCTCATCTGGGAATGACATGCAGCATGGAGCTTGAGAGAGGGGTCAGGAGTCAGAAGTTAGACCCTTGGTTTTTTATCCGTACACCCGTGATTATGCTCTTGGAGGTAGAGCAAACACACAGAGTCACATCACTCACCCACATCAGGTCCAGCAAGGTGGTTGCCCGAGGCTGAGTTGCCCCTGTGGTTTTAACTCTGTTAAACAACAACCTGACCTACCAACCCTGCCTTGACTGCAGCTAAAGCCCCTTATGAATAATTCTGTTCAATTACAGGTGAATGGCTGAAGCTGAAGTCTACTATCAATAATGATAAAATTACATTTATATTCCTCAAATTATACCTAGACTTTGGACTCTATTAAATATTCTTCTACAGCATGGGCTGGGCTTCTGAATTCCTTGGGCATCAGAGAGCATCTATCCAGAGCCCCACAGACCGTAACGCTTCCAGTGCAGTTCAAATCCCATCATCTGAATCCCACATCAATGAAACCTCCCCAGAAGTGGAATCCATTCTACCTGAAGAATGAGCCAAGTAGATTTTTCTTTTCCATTGGACTGATATCTGGGAATAAAGCCAGCTGGAAGACTGCTGGAAGAAAATCTTCCTAACTGTGATCATATTTGCAATCAGTTTTTATGCCAGATGCTGTCTCAGAAAATATGAAAGTCAGCAGACAGTTTTAATACACAGCTCTGCAACTTGTAAAGGGCTGAGTTTTATATAAAGGGAAGAAAATGAAGTTTTGCTGCATACTCTGGTGTACAGAGTATGTAGCCAAACGATGCAAAATCATGTGGAAAGAACAGATGGGAATCCAAGAAGTTAGCAAATGTCATGTAACAAAAACCTACTATGTTATAGAATGACATTTACAGATACCTTCATTTTGAAAAGTAAGTCAAGAGGTGCCTTACTTTCTTAATTTTCAAAATGGACAGAGGAGAAGCTGAAAGTAAATCAAGCTGCTTCTCAGAAAATCCTGGAACATGAAGCTGTTGGAGAGAAAGAAGAGTTGAGTGCAATGCGTTTTGTGCAGGAACAGTTTCAGTTCATTGCTTTGTCACTTTTTTAGGAAGTAAATGATATAAGTGGATATGTATGGGATCTGTGCCTCCCTCTTCCATCTGTGAAGAGGAATAATAGCACCCTCCATGAGCAATGCATAGCTAATGTGATAATGAACCTGTTTATTAAATATACATATTAAATAAACTTGGCAGCAGGAGGATCTTGAGATGGTTGGAAGGTAATTTAAATTAATCACAGGATTTTAATGTTAAGAGAGATCTTGTCCTTCATCCTCTTTGAAACAGAATCCCTCAGAGAAGCCAGAGGCCTCTTTACTGTGGCACATAGGCAGTGATACAGCTACTGTATCACTGAACGCACTAAAGGGGACAGGATGGATAGTTTCCATTGTAGGGGAAGAGTGGACCCTGTGCAAGAGATGGAGAGGAGATCGGCTCCTATATGTGTATATAGGTCGGATCCTGCAATTTCTCTACTTGAACTAACAGTCTCACTGGACTCAATGATTTGTGTTTTGTTGTACAATTTTTTTCCCCCAGTTCTTACGGTTTTTAGTACAGCAGAGGGATGAGATTCATGAGATGGTGCTAGTCACCATGGCACTGAAGAACACCATGGTGAGATACCCATGCAGGATGTCTGCTACACAGCATGACTGTGCCCAAGCAAATTGTTCTGCTGGGATTTGGGTACAATTCTGTTGGACAAGGGGTAGGTGCTGATTGTAGGGCAGCTCTGAGCTGCCCTACATATGAAGCAAATGCCGAGAAGGCAAGTGTGATCTGGTTTATTAGGCAAAGTGACTCTGGTAGAGGTGAGGGAGTATACCACTGGTTTGCAACGTACTGAGGAGACCCTGTCCAGAACACTGTATGTTATCCCAGTGTTGGGAAATCCTGCAGGCAAGACTCTGCTGTTAAGAAAGATTATTAAGTTTGAGACAGCAGGGCTAGTTAGGACGATCAGCGAACCAGCAAGCTAGCCTTTGGATAGGACACCAGAAGTGCTTCTATCTTTGAACCTGTAAAATGAAATTTGAGGCAGGATGTGGCAGACCTATGCAAAGGACCAGGCAGCTTGCCCAGCCAGAGCCTTTCAGTTATCCTGCATCTTGTTGTACTAACCCAGGGGCATGTCACAATCAACCTCAGAAATGCAGGCTCTGAAGAAACCACTCCTGTGAAAACCAGGGTGGTTTGACTCTTGACTTCAACATGAGCAAGACCTACAGGAAACTCCCTTTTTCCTTGTTCTGAACATTTAGCCCTTAAGTGAAGTGGAATTAATACCATTGTGCTGTGTGGCTTGAAACTAGCACAACTGGAGCAGAAGTCAATTTGCTGTATTTGAAAGAAAATTAATTAAGGCCTTGTTTGTTTCCCTCAGAGAGAAAAGCTCTGGGTAGTTTCCAGATGATTTTTTTTTGCTCCTGTTGTACAGGCAAATGTACAGAACAAATGTTGTACAGCTTAAAGTCCCAAATCCCTATAAACTCCAAGTTATAGGGAGTCTTTTGGCTCCCATGATGGCATGCCAGTCCTGGCAGCTGCTCCACAACTGCGTGTTGCATTTCAAGTCACAGAAGGGAAAAATGTCTTAGTGCAGTGCCTACTTGTGGTACTCTGAGAAGAGAAATGTCACAGCAAGGATGATGCTCATAGCCTGGTTAAACGTTACGTGTCCTTCATCAGCAGGCTATGAACTCAAATGCCCCAGCAAAGTTGGAGGATAGTGTGCCAAGATTTCTCTTTTGTTGTTTTCCCCATGTTGCTTCACTAGTCTTTTGGAGATGAGCTGCTCTATTTACATCTATTCTGAGTATTAATAAATGAATAATGCCTTGATAAACATGAGAAATGTGCATGGGTTCCAGTGTATGATCCTGGAAGTGTAGTCAAGGGCTATCAGAACAGGAGATGTGTTTGAAAGGAAGTGGGAAAAAGCTGAAGCAAAACAGAAGTAAACTCTATAAGAGGCTAATAGGCTGTGGGGATTTCAGAAGCACTTAAAAACTGATTTACTCCTGCACAAATCTTGTTTCTAACAAGTTGCCAATGAACAGGTCACAGAGGTGTTGTCTGCAAGAAGGCAAAGGAGCAAGAGTGTGCATGGCTGTCATGTATGCCTAAGTGGGAGATGTTCTTTGCTAGAATCACACCTGGCATGCTGCCAGCTCTGAGGAACAAGATGTGTGATGCCACATGCTCTGGTGTGATTCACGCCTCTGGTGTGAAGTTACCTGCTTTCCCACTGGAATCTGGATGGTGGTTGGGCAGGGGCTGAGGGTGCAGAGGAGGGGGGGGGGCTTGATGAAAGCAGCCAAATGTGAGTAGCTTTCCTGCATTTTAACAGTAAGAACTCTTTCTGAGAAGAAAAGATTTGTGAGAGAGCCCTCTGAAGCCAAAAGTCTTTGGTGACTGAGGTGGGAGCTTGTCTCAGAGCAGCTGTCTCGGTCTCTTGTTTTGCTGGCAGAGCAGCAATGTGGAGGAGAGAGCAAATGGCATGGAGCAGGTACAACACTCCCTCCTTGTCTGCAGGAACACACAGCGCTGGGAAGGAGGACATCACACAGGATGGTGACTGTTACCAGGGTTCATGGCCAAGGATGGGTTGTGTGACAGCCCTGAGGCAACATTATTTCTTAGGCTGCAGTGAGTGGACTGCCCTTTTCCCTAGCCCAGTGCCAGCAGGTCTGACCAAATCCCCTCAGTGTCTCCAGCAGGAAGAAGTGTATTGATGGGTTAAGACTTACATGATTGTAATACTCCTGTGGAGTAAAAGCAACATCCATAACCATCAGATGAGAAATTGATTGTTTAATCAGATAGAGCTGCGCAATATAAGAATGCTTTGACCTTACGGTGAATTTTGGCAGCTTTCATGCTTTAAAGTTTCTTTGTCTCAAGATATTTCCATTAATTAATTTCTATTCAAGCAACCTGAAAGCAAACATCAGGAAAATTGTGCCAGAATACCTGGGTTGAGCCCTTAAGCTTTGTGCTTTGGGGAGAGATGCTCTGATGGTGGCAGCTACCAATCTTCCTTTATTGACGTGTAATAAAGGGAAAATGTTTCATCTTCCTGTCCAGAACCTGGAGGCTGAAAAGAATGGAATCAGTAGGTCACAGGCACTGGGCTGGAGGGGAGGTGTAACTGTTTTGCAGGTAGTTAATGGCATTTACTTCCTCTGAAGCATTGGTGGTTGGCTATTGCTGGTAACAGGATGTTGGATTTCAGGTTGGTGGTCTGATGCAGTATGGTAAATCCAATGTAAAAGGTATTATTAATTAGTGTCTGTGTGATACTTTGGACATATAATATAGTCTGTAAATGCTGATTTCTGTGATTCCACAATAAGCAAAAACCCAAGACCCATCACATTAGTGTATCTGAAGCCTCAAAGAAGAATGCAGTGTTTTCAATTATGGCTTGATACAGTTATAAAGAGAAATCTGTATGAATGAGAAGTAAGGAAACAAAGTATAGCACAGAAATAAAACCTCTAAATGTTTGAAAACATTAGCTGGTAGAACCCAAAAATGTGATGAATCAGCTCCCAGGGAGAGGCCGTTTTAGCGAGAATTTGCCAGGAATTGCACTTTGCTGTGTGCATTTAATGCCATGAGCAGAGCGAGCTGCGTGGCAGCCTCCTCACAGCTCTTTCCTTTCAGAAGTATGAAGGTTTCTGAACTTTTTCTGCAGGTCTAGGGCAGCTGCTCTAACTGGTCAAACCACAGGAAAAATGCAAAGGTGGAAGGGACAGAGTAAAAATACTGGTCTGTGTCCAAGAATCCACAAAAAGAGCAGCTGTGTGAATCAGCAGGTTTGTGTGCAGCTCTAGCTCCCACTCCTTCTTGCCTTCAGGCTTATTTTCTGGACGATGATGTAGTTTTTTCCTGCTTTTTTGGTTTTGAAGTGCTTAAAAGGAGAATATTTATAGGGACTATTTTGTGATGTACCACATTCATCTCCTACATCCGATCAAGTAATGGTATGCCGTTGGTAAGCTATAACCTATTATAGGCTTTAACTATGAATGATCTCTGTGCTAGGGCAGAAAAATAGGAAAGGTAAACTTCCCTCCACCCCTCCAGTAGAGCTACAGGTGCTTCCTTCCCAAATAAGAGGGAAAAGTGAGAGCAGCTCACTTTCCACATCCAGATATGAGTAATGTAGCATAGAAGGTGTTAATTCAAGCAATAGAAAGGAAAGCAAATAAAGGATTCTTTAATTCCCTGAGTGCACTATTGGATACAGAAGTCTTGTCTTGGGAGAGGCTGTAAATAGCAGAAGAGAGAAGGTGGCAAGAAGGTGTAGAACATTCCCGCTACACCTCCCTGCACTAGACCCGTGAGTGTGTGTTCTCCTGCAACAGCCCAGCCTTAAACCCTACGGTCAACAACCTGAATCTGCTGGTGCTGCACAGCAGGACAAAGCCAGCTGTGGCTTGTGCTCCCCCAGGCCTGCCACCACCAGGGTCCGGCCGGGAGTGGACAAAGGGCCTACTAGCAGGAAAGCTGGCACAGGGCACGGAGCGGGCTGGCAGGGGGTGTCTGCTGCAACAGCACAGGCGTGGCTTCCTGCCGTGGCGACCCTCCGCGCTGCCCGAGCTCCGGTGCTCCGTAGCCACAGCAGAGGCAAGGGGCACCTCCCCGTGCGCTGCACCCCGCGGGTCGAGCGCAAGGAAAACGGCGTAGGCCCGGAGAGGCTCCAGCTCCGCGCACAGCCGCCCTTCCCCGGCGCCAAGCCGGGAGCGAGGGCCACGTGTCCGTGGAGCCGCAGGGCGCTGGGAGGCGAGTGGGCTGGCAGTGTTCCCGCCGGCCGTGGCTGGTTCCCGTGCCGTGNGAGCCCGTGCCCGGCCGGTCCCTTACGTAATGTCACCTGTGGTACCCTCGTGTCACGGCGGCGGCGGGTCGGTGGTGGCGGCGGAGCTGCGCTTTCTCCGAGGTCAGCGTTCTTAACGTGGGTGTTCCGGCGTGTGGGTTCTCTGGGTGCGGGGTGACCCCCCCAGGCTTCACGCAGCCCCAGAGCAGCAGCAGCAGAGTGTTCCCCGCTGCCTTTTTCCTGCCGTGGTACGCGGGGCTGCGCAGGGACACGGGGGCAGGGGTCCCCGAGATGAAGGTGTTAGCGGAGCCACTGCCGCGGACGATTTAACGTGAGAAACTTGGTGGTGTTTGTTTTCATCGTTGCTTTCTCCTTTGTGGTGCTGTAGCGGTGCCCAGATGTCAGTGCTTCCCGGGCAGCTGCCTTTACACGTGTGCGGTGCTTGGGCTCAGCCTGCCCGTGTGCGTGTAACAAACCTTCGGTGAATCCCCTGCGGAGCACCCGGAACTCAAAAATAGGCATGCTAGTCTTGTCAGAAATGAAAAGCAATTATTTTTCTAAGCACGTATTCCTGAAATTGAGCGAAGTGTGAAAAAATACCGTAATAAATAGTTCTTATTTCCAGTATGCTCATGGAAATAGTGACACAGTTTTTCACCTTTGTAGTGTTCTTTTAAACAGATTAATGCAAATACCGTAGTCCCAAATGGGTTTGCGTGTTCTCAAGGGAGTTACGGCGTTGTGGGGAATGGACCTCGGTGTAGTAGTTACAGTAACAGGTTTTGTTGGGTGGCAGGAGGTGAGAGGAAGTAAATGTATAAATGAAAAATGCTGTGAAGTCGTCTTTGGAGTGGTCAGGAGCTAAACTGAGCTGATGGGCAGAGAGGGTTTTGCACTTGTCTGTTTGCGCTTCCTAGTGGCTTTTTGTGAGTGTTCCCATAAACGCTATTATGTAATGGTGCTTCTCTTGGCAGGAATCTATTGTCACCGTAATTCCTGAGGTTTCTGGAGCAATGCAGCTTGTTCAGGAGAGCTGTGGCCAGAACAATGGGAAGAGAAGTTCTTAAGAAGAGGTTTTAACCTCTTTAATTTTTCATGCGGTAGGACTAAGCTCAACACATCTGGATCTCTTCCAGATTATCTCTGTTGTTCAGCTTGTCTTTCACTTCTCCTGGGCTGTGCTATAGCTGTCGGGCATCAGTTCGCTGCTTACATCCTGCATCAAAGCTGGGAAAACATTGGCTCTCGCTTTTAATAATATTTGTTATACTTTTTTTCTTTTTTTCTTTTCACCTCTGAACAGAAGCAAAAGTGTAGTTAGAGAGCACTTAACTCTTGCTTAGAAAAGAAAAATATTTGAGATAATGGGGAAAGGGGACTCCCCCAGTTCTCATCTCCAGTTCCAACTTGTCTTTATACATCAAAGGGAAGCAATACGCCTATGCAGAGAGGGAATTTACATATTAAATGCCAGTGCTCTTAAGGATCAGTGCTTTTGTGTCTGCAGTTTATCGCTGATTTCATCAACCTCCTCTTCCAAGTGTCTGCCGTAAATCTCTTTGCAAGTCTGCCTCCTTTTCTCCTTTTTGTTCCATCCTATTTTTTGGGGGTATATTTTGCTGCAGAGAGAGAGAAATTCTAGTTTTGTAATCTGGTTGCCAATTGTGGTATTGGGAGTGTTACAGGTCACATGTCTGTATTTTTGGAGTTTTGGTTTTATTTCTGGTGATGATTCTGTAAGCAAAACCTGAAGAGAACTTCTTTTCCTTGTTTGGAGTTTCATCTGCCCTCTTATGTTGACTGTTATTTAAATGAATTTGTTACGGATCACTAGAGAGTACCATCTAAAAGTAGGAAGGTGTGTTTCTTTAAGGGCCACTGGGTGAAGGAAATGTGCCTGAAAGACCTGAAACGGGATTTTAAAATGGAAGATCTTTGTAGAGCAGAGCAGCACATGTCAAGGGAGCCATAACCTCCTCTTGTGCCAGGCGTTGTCAAAACCCTGATGTCCTCGTATTCCCCCTTCAAAGGTTTTGGTTGGGTTTTTTTAACATGGTGATGATTCAGTGAAGTACAGGTCTGGGAAAGTACTGATGTTGAGGCAGAAGTTTCCCAACAAGGTAGAAGAGACTTTGGTTCTGTTCCCTTCTCTCTCTGTCATGCAAATTGACCACCTGTAGTCTCTGCGGAGGAACCCAGCGTCCTTGAGTTGTGCAGTGCACTGTGTCTGCTGAAACAGTTTCCACACAGTTATCAGCAGTTTATATTTAGTGCAGCATGTGAAGGTGGATTGAAATGGCTGCTTGAGCTCACGGGCTGCCTGGGGAATCCGGGAGCAATGGTTGCCAAAGTCACTAGATGTGTGTCCTGCCTGTAGTGCAGTGATTTTGCTGCAATTAGTTCTGTCCTGTGGTCATGGTTGTTTTCAGCTACTTTACTCCTGCCTGGAGAACTGTTTCAACTCTCAGCAAGAGCAAAAGTCTTAACCTCAGCTGTGCAACCTCATAGCTGCAGTGTCTGTGGTGTCTGTGGCTGTTCCTATTGCATCACTTCTGCTTTTTATCTGCATACTTACTTGCTCACACCACAGCCGTCTACTGCTGTACGGCCCAGATAAGTCTCTTGCTTGTTCTCCTTTTGTGAGCCAACAGATGTACGTTGCTGGCCTTTGTCAGTCCAGGAAGGTTTGACGCTGCATCCGGAGTCTGTCAGGCCACTGCTCCCTTCTCTCTTTTTTTTTTTTTTTTGTTTGTTTGGTTTGGTTTTGTTTTGAAAGTTGAATCTCTTACTGCTAACCTGAGGTACTCCCAGAGAAGCTTGTTATCTACCAATAACTGCATGAAAGGTCAGTAGCTTGGTAGCTTTACTCCAGAGTTTCCCAGACTGTGTCCTGTTGTGTACTCTGATTGGCACAAGGACTCCCTGCAGCTCCCCTGCCCTCTGAGCCACTTGTCGCTGCTATAACCTGCTGATCCCAGCTGATCAGGCTTAGCTGGCAGACAGGCGTCTTTCACTGCCAAGGTTGGTTCCACAGCTCGCCTGCCTGAGAGACTGGGAAGGAGGGAGGAGAGGCAGCAGGAGTTGAATTCTGCCTGAGGAGTATGTAAATAGAAACGTGAAGGCATTTCCTGGAGCAGGAAAAGGGGAAAATAAACCCATATGTAGCAAGGTACTTCTGTTGTGGTTATTGGGTTTGTTGTGATATTTGATTTCTTTTGCCAAAAATACAGTGGTCTGTAATTATGTTTATCTGGTTGTCATCGTAAGTGTCATGTCCTTAGAAATGCCATCATACATGCTTAATCTCTGTCATGGAGCTATTCTGTGTTCAAATGGAATTGCTTCAGATGTAACAACCCCCAGCACAGAGTGTAGTAGCTAGGGACAGGTAGATGACTTCAGTGAAGGACTCTCTGCAACTCATCTGGCTTGGATGTTTTGTGTTTTCCTTCACTGTGCTAGAAGTCTCGTTTAAGCAGCTGCAAGAATTGATTTTAAGTTTAAGCAGTAGAAATGCTTCCTGCAAATGTCAGAAAGTGAGGTTTTGAATGTAGAAAAAATATGTTTTCACCTGCTAGTTGTATGCTGGATGCTTTGTTACTGGGTAGTGGCAGCTACTGCTCTCACAGGAAGATTAGTGCTCTCGCATGGCTTGCTACGTGATGCAGCTTACAAAGTGTATTTTCAGACTAAGCCTGGTGAAGCTAATAAGAGTCCAGTGAAAACCTGGCATATTGTTTGCTTGTTTATTTAGTTATTTTCAACTGATGATATATTTGTGTGTGGTAATTCATGAGAGTTTTTTGAGGAAGCTCACACCAAAGAGCTGCAGGACCAGAGGTTAGAAATATAAAACCACTACCTCTTTCCCACTGTGTCTTTCCCCCAGCTGTTGTCTGTCTCTCCCTGTGTGTTGGAACAGTGGGCAGGCTCCCAGAGTGGAACTTACATTGAGAACCTTCTCTGCAGCCCAAAGGATTGATGTGTCTCATGTCGCTCTGGTTTTCCCTGAGGGAAACTGCTGTCCTGGCAACCAGCCCACCAGCAATAAATTTGCTTCCTGGTATAAGGGAGTGTTGAGTGGAATGAGTTGGTCATCACCTCTGCCGGAGTAACCTTGTGGGCAAGGTAAAGTGCAGCTTTTGGATCTGGTAGAGCAGGACAGAGAGGAACTGGCTTCTGGAATCAATTCTTGTGGCTAATGAAACACTGCATTATGTTTGTGCTAAAGATCAGAGTAGTTTTCATTTTTGCAGTGTACGCTTGCTATAGGAATGACTGCCTTGTAGATGATTGAACTTTACAGGGCTGAAATTTGCACCATTTTAACCTCGTGCTAAAAAGTGAACTAGTTTCAGTACTCTCTGTCTCTGTCCATAGCTTACTTAGCTTACACTTTAAAAGTGCTGGAACCATTTTGGAAAGTTGATAGCTCTTTACATTTTTTCTCAACTTATTTTCCTCACAGGTTACAATTAAATTTTGCTATGGTTTGCTGCTGTTCCTGATTTTTTCCCTGCATTGATTTAATGGGATTTTGTTATAAAATGAGTGGGAATTGAATGAAAATTCAATAAGGAAAATTCAAAACCAAGTTTGCAGCTCATTTAGGAATGAAGATAGAAAAGAAATATTGATAAATTCAGTCTCTTTCAGCAGGACTTGTATGGGAGCATAAGTTTTGAGAGAAGGCCTGTTGATATATTGGTCTTAAAAAAATTACCAAACAAACCAAAACCAAACAACACCCTTCCCAACCTCCCAACTTCTGTAAGTGAGCTTGAGAATTATGTTCTTACTCTCTATAAAAATGCAGCTCTTACAATAGCTAAACTTGCAAATTGATTTTTAACAGTAGCTGTTAAAACCTGCTTGCTTTGAAAGGAGATGCAATTTGTCTGTGTAGTGTTAAACATATGTCTCTGACCTATTTAAGCTGTTTAGGTTTTCTCTTCTCTGTAAATAACTTCTTAAAAGTCTTCTGAGATGATATATTAGAGCAGCCCACACTACTATAGTTATATTGAGGGATATGCCAGAATCTCCTTTGGATGTTAGCCCATTTGTGCTGATCACTCTCAAAAGGCATTTTATTTGTTAAACCTAGGAAGATACTCTGATGTTAATTAAAACACCTTTCCCACTGCCCCCTGTAAAGGAACACATACTGGGTATGTGTTGCTCTCTAATGAGCTGATGTGCAGTGAAGGAAAATTAACAATAACTAGTCATTGTCTACTGTGTGTGGATTCATTGTATTTGGAGGCTAAGACAGAAACTGCCTCCAAAATACCTTCTACAGGTTATTCTTTGATGTTGGTACACAGACTGAGGAGCATCTCTTCTGAGCCAAAACATTGTCCTGGAGGGATGATTGTCATCTCTGCTTTTCAAGAGAAGTGTCAAAATTGCAGAGCATTGCTTAGAGGGTTTGAAACCTTCACTTCTCCATCTGCTGCTGCATATGGCACTTGTGAGCCAGTGGCTGTATGTGTGATCATCCTGGAAACTTTAAAGCCACCTTCTCTCTGAGAACTCCTCACTCCTTTGGAAGTCCAAAAAGGGCACACTGCTTGTTTCAGGAGAGGGAGACTCCTGTTTTCCCCTTAGAAAATTGAGTAGTATGTCTTTATAAAGCTGTTATTGTGAAGAGCTGTGTGATCCCGAGGTGCTGCAGACTCGTTCTGTACAACAAAAGTACGCTGGAGACTTATTGCAGGCTTTGCCCTGGTGTATGAGCAGACTACAAAACCCTACAAATTTACTAATGGATCTGTTAAAAAACATGTCGTGGGTATGGGGAGCAAAGCTGTAAGATGAGGGGCTGTGTCTTTGGGAAAGCACATGAGAGATGCAAAGAGCAGTTTGCTGGTTTACTTTCAGTGATTTCATTAGCTGTGAGAGCCTCCACCTCCAGTCTGTTTCTGGTTTCCTATCTTGCAGGGCTTGCACACGTCTGAGGCTTAAAAAGCTGACATTTAAATGTGACAATGAAAGGTTTAGCAACCGAGAATATCTTTAAGCAGTCTAGACAAAAATTCCTTTCAGCTGCATGGCTTTTACTTTCGCTTGTATTACCAGTTTGCCCAGTTCTCATTTTGTTGATCTGCTTTTCCAAAATGGAGAAGGTTACCTTATTAATAACCATCTTTTTAAGTGTTGGCATTTCTAGTACTAGTGCAGAATAAAAAGGGTGTATGGGGTAATAAGACAGTAAAATATACCCATGAATTTTGGCACTGTAGAAATAAATTTCATTTCCCCTATGTTTATTTGAGAAGTATGTGGTATGTCTAATCTCAAAAAGTAAGTGTGTATCTGATGGCTGGGCTCCATGAGGTTGTAATGTGTGTATTTCAGGTAACTTCTGTGGAGTTTGTCTCACTGAAAAAACCCAACAACAAAGCTTGAGTGCTGCTGGAAAATGTTTTTGGTAACACTCTGCTATGCTTGAGACTGTGATCTTCTCATGCTTGAGATTTTTAAATGGAATGTGAGGGTAGTTTGCATATTCTCTGATTGTGAGTAACTTGTGCAGTATATGTGTCTCAGACTCAGATGTGAATTTTGTGAGTCATGTCTGTACCTGAAGCACAGTGATGTGCCTGTGTACTAAAAATATAGTAGAACTACCTCTACCCCTCAAGCCTTGTGCTTTTTCATGTGACAGAGTGCCATTCTTATCCCCTATATATTCACAGCTAATACTTACCTTTTCTTCTGCAGTCCTAGGTGTGTGAATCAACCTATCCTCTCTGAATCATCAGTTTAATCTTGCTAAGGTGACAATCATTGTATGCCAGCCAGTGACAACACCAGGTAAGATGAAAGCTGATGCTGTTACCTTGTTTTTCCTGAGTTTTTGCTTTTAAAACCTGCATTCTGTCCAAATGCCATGACTCTTCTGTAAACTGAAGTCAAAATGCTGCCTTCCATGTTCTTCTGCAGTGAGACAGCCACTTGTGTTAGCAGCACTAGCTTTTGAAACAAGAAGCATTGTAAAATGTTCTTAGGGTCTGTCTCCTTTATTGCCATGCCTTAGCATTTTTCCTGACACCTCTGTTAACCCGGTTTTTGTGTCATTCAGATACCACAAGCTGTGGGTTTTTTCCCTTGTGTTCTTCACTTCCTTACCTCTTTCTGGTTTTGCTGTAGAAACTCTTGAAGTCCTTCCTGCCTTCCAGAGTTAAGCATGCATGATAAGTCACCTGTACTATCTGACCTTTTCTCTTGAACAGAAAATGTTTTTTGTTTTGACATTTTTCCCATACTTGCTCCCAAATGTTACTTTTGAAAACCTATTACAGAGGGGTCTTAGTTGTGTATTTTATATTTTAGCTGTAAAAAAGAATCTAGATAGGTCTTTGAGATAATTAAACATAAAGCTGTTCTTTGGACCTCATCCTTTTATCCCCCTTTAGAGAAGGGATGTAGATTGGAGGGGGGTGAAGTGGGGAGGAAATCCCTTTAATGCTTTCAACAAGGTTAAGTATTACCAACTGCTCTAGGGGAGTCCTAGTGCTGACAAACTAATGTGAGCCTTTGTTCTGATGCTAATCAAGATAGGGATAATATTTCTACTATGCTGTCTTCCCCTCAGATCCCTCTAGTGATAAGACATTAAGCTCCTTTCACGGAATTTATGCTTCTTATTACAGAATATTCTGAGCTGGAAGGGACCCACAAGGATAATCGAGTCCAACTCTTAAATGGCACCACAGCCTCCCTGGTGGGAATTGAACCCCTGGTCACCCTCATGAGTGACAGGGGGCACACTAATATACTAACGTTTCTTTTTGCTGTGCCTGCCTATTGTCTTTGTTTTCTGTAACTGCTACCTTGAGTACAAAGACTCTAGTTTTAAGAAAGTCTCATTAGAATGCTCATTGAAATATTTTGAGATTTTTTTGGATACTCATGGAATGGTACTTGTACACTTCAGTTCAATAGATACCTTGGTGGCTCTGTGTATCATTACATAAATTTTTTTGTTGATGTAAAACATGTTGGACATGAATATATGTAGTGGCATCTTTTGTTGCACGTTGAGAAGTGTAACTGAAAATTAGCAGACATTCTTCATTCTGTCTCTTCTTGGCCATGCTAAACAAATACTGTTTCTCAGATGCTTTTGAGGACTCCTTAAGAGTAACTTCTGATCTCTAGTCCAAAGAGTTCTGGAAGTTTTCTGGGGTGAATGTGTGTGCAACCTACATGCTGTTTTGAGATATGCCAGTCATATGCTTGCTGTCTAAAGACAATCTGCACAGCAGCAGGGAGATGAGCTTGAAGCCTAGGTATACAGTGAAATACGGTTCTGCGTGTGATATAACACAAAAAGTAGTGCCTCCTCACTATGTCTTATTTGTGGCTATGGGGAAAGGGTAGTGGTGTAAATAAATATGGTTATGTCTGATGTGAAATGCTTGCATTAGACAAAGTTGTTAAAATATGTCATTGCAGATCAAGAAGAGAAGGGAATAAGTGTTCTGTGTTAGCCTCTTTAGTCTCTCTTTAGCAGTAGGAAGCTGATGAGAAGCTCATCCTTATGCCTCAAAAAACAGGTCCGGTAGTATAGCAGTGCAGTTTGTGATAGTGGGCTCTCCGAGGATAGAAGGTGGCAATCCTCCATGGATAATCTGTCCTGAGTCTGGCTGAGCTGGCATTGTGTTGAATTTGTAAGGCAGTTTGCTGTCTTTCACTAAGGGCTCTTGTCTCTGCAGGGTGGTTTGAGACCCTCTGTAGATAGAGAATAGGAGGGATTTAGACAAGTTAAAGATCTTCCCTTGAAGTAGAAGACAGAGATGGAGTGTGTCTGCACAGCTAGTGTGCACATATTGGCACGTGTTTCATTTTGATGGAGAGTGCTTTTTCCCAATATGGAATGGAAAAGTCCTACAGTGATGATATAAAAATCTGATCTCTGTGCAAACTGCACGATTTTTGCCTGCGTAGAAATACATAATGCCTAGCTAAGGTGAGCTCAAAGACTTGTGCAAAAAGGTAATGGTGTGGAGGGAGAAAAGGATCTCTTAGTGACTGTGCCCATATGGGGAGTGTGCATTTCAAAGGTAATCCAGTGCCATGGCTCCCTGGCGCGAACTTGCGTGGAAACATTAGCTGTGGGAAGGGATTTATCAGCACTTCCAAGCACTTCCAGTATTGTTTTTTAAAGCTGATCCTGTTGATAGGATCCTGAAGAGATATCAGTACCAGATGCAATATTACACATCTTGTGCATAAAATTATGAGTAAGGCATAACTGCCTTTGCCTAGTAATGTTAACCTAACATTTGTTAAATCCCAGAAATGTTCATTTCCAGAGTGATTATTGCTTTTATAACCTGAAAATAAAAACAGGAAGATGTATGTGGACTTGATTTTATCTTCTCTTTATTCTTGATTTCCTTATTCAGGGCATTTTCTGCAAATGGGTGCCCTGTACTTAGTTATTTGTATTCTATCACTTTTCAATGTCCTGCTCATCTTTTGTGATTTGGAACAATTATACAGAAATACGTGTAAGAGAGACTGCAAGAAGTTGCAGTACAGAACATGGGATTCCTCTCCCCTATTTTAATCCTGTTAATTGAAAACAGAAGGAAGAAGGCAGAAGTGTTTCTGAATGGCTCCTGTGCAAAAGCTTCCCTGTAAAGCCTTGAATGTTCTCAAACCTGCACTCTTGTGTACTTTTGTCTGATTTAACCATTTGTAACGTTGAAGGCCTAAAACCCAAGTGCTTGTAACAGTGGTGTCTGTGTTGGCGTCAACCAACGTTTCTTTTCATCCCTTCACATAGATCAGGGTTTCTCTTTTGTGAATATTTTCACTTTCTTAGTTTTGTGGGGTTTTTTTGGGGGGGGATTGGGTTTTTTGGTTCAGATTAGTATGTCCTTTTCAAGTGGTATGCTGTAGCATGAAACTTCAGAAGTGTGTGACATTTTTGGTATTAAAAATTAAGGAAATGGTACAGAATATTCAAAATTAATATTTATCTCCACTAGTACTTTCTGGTCTGCTGATCGGAGGCCGGAAGGAACTTGCTCTGCCTGTTTCTTTTTGTATTACCTGAGGTGGTGGCTTGCTGACAGTAGTTTGGGTTTTTACTGGGTGTTTTTGGTGTTTCTTTTGAAGTATGTGATTTGTAGACCAGCTTAGTCCTTGTGACTCTTTGGTTTAATCTCGGGTGGAGAGGAAGGGTTTTCAGCAGCTACCATATCCTGGAGTCAGTGTATTGTTCCATTTAAGTGATAACAGCCCCTTCTTCCCACTTCCCCCCAACGTTTTGTGAAACAGACACTTGTTGATTTTAATTTTTCATTTGCATGTATCCCTTATAGTGAAGACAAAGTTTTAGTTAGCATGGCTTAGTCATCAGCTAACACATTGCAAAAAAGTTCTCTGACTTTTAAGGTGACAAACAACTTGGTATGTGTGAGACTGGAAAGAAGATTCCCCCCAGCCCATAGCCTTGTGCTCTGTGGCTGATTTCCTTCTGACTCAGTTACCTTAACAGCTGGTTGTGTTTACAGGTAGACCTTTGCATCTTGGGAAGGGCTTGAGTCTGACTGGCTGGTGGTCAGATAGCTAGGCTTGGAGTGGCAGGTTGCAATCCAATATTACCTGTGGGTACTATTTTCCCTCTGACTGTAGCAGAGGACTGGACTCTGACCATCTGCTCCTAAACCAGGGGTTCCAGTGAGGCAAGCTGGGTTCAACTGGGATGTATAGATGGTTCCTTCAGATGAAATGAAGGCATGCTTGTGCCCATGTACTTAGTGTGGTTGGTGAAAATTGGCAGCATACCTGGTCTGCTGTCGCACTTGCTGAAATCCTCTCTTCTTTTTGTCTTTCCAGCTGGAAGGACCCTGCAGTTTGTGACAGAAAGCGGTTTTCTCTAGTTAAACAAACTTGTTTCAAGAGTACAAAAAAGACTGCTACTTTTGTGATGGGCATTAGAACTGTTGATATGTAACTTAGTTCTGAGGCAGGGATTGTCTCTGTGTTGGTAGAGTGGCAGTTTTGTGGCATCAAGAACCTGAAGTCTTCAATATGAAATATTCATCCAAGAAAGCATTCACTACAGCAGTTCTACTGTTTGCAACGTATGTCACCTAAGATAGCCTTGTAGCAATGAGGTTGGAATCTCTCAGTGCCTCTATTTTAAGATTTAAATGATTCACAGAAAACATCTAGATTTTTCAGAACAATTTATGTAGTGCTGGGTTTTTTTAAGCTAGAAACAGGCTGCCCTTCATGAAGTGTGAGGCAACGCAGGGAGCTGGGAAAGGAGATGTGTATTGTACTTAGAAGACTTTTGAAAGAGCTTGAATGCTGAATTTGGAAGAAATTGAAGCATTTGAGTAACTGAATATTAAGAGTTAGCACCAATATATTTCTGACCTCTGGCAATATGCCTGAGAAAATAGTCCCCATTACCCTTTGTAATTTGGTCTCTCTTGGTTTGGTTGGCATGCGTACCTGTGCCCAGTTGTTCTTTTTCCACTATCTCCAGCTATGTACTGGTGTTTTGGTTGGTGCTGATAAGGTGAGGACTTGAGTTAGGAGTACTCTTCTTACAGAGTGATGAACAGGCTGCAGCCTCTCCAAGTGCTGTTTCAGACAAGTCTTGCTGAATTTGAGACGTGATAAGATTTATTTTTTTTTGAGGTACTTGGTGACAAGCAACTGTGCTTGATAAAGCAAGCTGGTATTTTATGGTCCTCTTTTATTGTGCATTTAGTTGCTGCATAACTGATTCCCACTGTGTCAAGCATACATTGATTTTGGGGTTTTATGCCAACATTGATTTTGGTTTTTCATGCCAATTGTTTAACAGGCTCTCAGTACTCAGGGGAATTTTGCACCCTCTTTCCACTTAAAGTTGTTCTTGGAGTGGTTAAGAGGGATTATGCAGTTCAGTCAACACAATACTGTGTCTTAACAAGGACATGCGCATATCCTGAACTCTGTGAAGATACAGCTGGACACTGTCTAGTGACTCAGAGAAATTCAAGGCAACACTTTATTCCCTTTCAGCACTTCACATTGACTGTTCAATTTGTTTAATCCCCATGAGTGGTGAATTTTATAGAATGTGTATGATAACAGTGAGCTTTATTGTCTTCCATGCTATGAAGATCAATATTAAATGTAAAATCAATAAATTCTGTCTAGATATTTTTTCCTCTAGGACTCACAGTTTTCTTCGTTTTTCTTGCCTTGGAATTCTTATCTCTCCCTCTTGTGTATGGAACCAGAAATGTACAGGATAATGGTAGAATTTTCTCTAAGTGTAGAAGGCAGCCTGTTTCTTAAATTTAAAAAAAAAAATTGGATGTAGGTGAGGTTCAGGAGGAGCAAATAGAATATTTTAAGCAGGCTTTTTGAAGCTGGCTTAATACATTAATATACTAGGATAATCCCATGGATTCAGTAGAGTTACTTCAGAATTGCACTGTAAATGTGAAGGCTGTTAAACCCTCTGTACCTGATGTTTGAAAGACTACTGCAGAGATTCTCTCCCCTTCTCGGTGAAGGGAGGGAAAACAAGAATATTGCGCTCAGAGTGTGTGGAATCCCTTGACGAGTGTGACACTGTGCCTGCTACCCAGGAATGGTATACTAAGGAAAGGTATTTGACTTGCACTGCGCGTGAGAACAGAGACTGAGAGCTCTGGAGGCATAGGCTCCATTAGCCTCATAGGGAAAAAATGGGAGGTTAAGAAAAGTCACTAGTGTAGGTAGCATTAATGTAAGCTTTGTATAGTGCCTTGAATGTTGTGCAGTTGTGGCCTGGGCTTCTCTGTGTGCTTCCTGCCTATCAAAGCATCTGCAGGAAGTGGCACAGTAAACTAGATGAGCTTTGTTTATCACCTGTGAATTTTTGCACACCAATATGCGTGCATTTTTTGAGGGTAGGTCAGTTTCCTCAGTATGTGTTTGTCATCAAGATGTAATCTACAGTGTAGAGATGTTAATCTGGTGGCACTCCCAGGGACACAAATCGAAGTCCGAGGCCAGTAACATGCAATGGAGGAAGATGGATGGGAGGAAAAGCACATAAAAATGTAACTAATTAAAATTGAACTAGCCTGTTTCTTTTACATGAAGGTTGTCTTTCCAGATGTACTCGGATCATCAACTTCATAAGACTAACCTTGGAACCACCTACCAGTCTCCTGGTATCCATGAGTTCTTGGAATGAGATGGTGTTGCTTAGCTTCTGCAAGGAAGAATTATTTGGCCGTAGGTTTTTGCTTTTGGGCTGTGTTTGGCAAAATCAAATTTAGATGAATTCAATCCAGTTTGCTTTGTATTGGTATTAAAAACTTAAGTCCCATTCTTTCTCCTTAGTCTTTTTATGGAGAAGACATTGCCTGGGTGGTGAGACTTCCACTTGGGTAAGTTGTCTGTTGTATAGATAACCCTCTGTAACAAAGGATAAACAACTTTGATGCCTTCGGGACCAAGAAGAGCTAAAATACAGAAGCAAAACCTCATTGAGTAGAAATTACTATATGTAGATTTGCTTACACAATTAATGACTGTTTCCAGTGTAATGGGGTGTAATGTGTGGCTGCTGCACATCTTGTGCTGCACTGTGCAACTTCATTATATTGTGGTTTTCCCAATGTGTGACTGTAAGGTTATGAAGCTTTCAGCTGCTGGTGGAGGGTTGTGCCAGCCACACCTGGCACACAAGGAGGTGGTGACCTTGTAGGCGTGTGGCACATGGGCAGCCACAGGGAGGAAAAGAGTCTTATTGTGGAAATGCTGCTCTCAGGTGGAAAATGTTTAGGTAGAAAGAAGCAGAGGGGGAGGTTCTCTGCTGCTGTGTCAGTGGTGGCCTCTGGAGTGCTGTGCTCCTGGCGGTCAGGCTGCGGACGTGAACATTTTGCTGTTAGTGGGTATTAAATAAACTACATTGTTTATCCAGAACACAGACAAGCAGTGATGGCTGTACTATGGAGGAAGATTTGTATGATTCTCTGTTGAACAAAAATGCAAGTTACTTTTTCTTGTGTTTTTGACTTGGGATACCAAGTCGTAGAAGCTTTTAGGTTGGAAAAGACATCTAAGATTATCAAGTCCAACTATTAGCCTAATACTGCCAAGTCCACCACTAAACCATGTCCCTGAGTGCCACATCTATGCATCTTGTGAACATTTCCAAGGATAATGACTCCACCACTTCTCTGGGCAGCCTGTTAAAATGCTTGACAAGCCTTCTAGTGAAGAAATTTTTTCTAATAGGCAGTTTAATGATGCAACTTGAGGCTGTTTCCTCTTGTCTTGCTACTTGTTACTTGGGAGAAGACACTTGACTCCCGCCTCACTACAGCCTCCTTTTCAAGAGAGCAATAAGGTCTCCCCCGAGAACCCTTTTCTCCATGCTAAACAACTCCAGCTCCCTCAGCGGCTTTGTGTGGGACTAATGCTCCAGACCCACAGACCCAGTTTTGTTGCCCTTTTCTGGACACATTCCAGCCCCTCAATGTCTTTCTTGTAATCAGATGCCCAAAACTGAACACAGGATTTGAGGTGTGGCCTCACCAGTGCTGAGTACAGGGGGACAATCACTGCCCTGGTCCTGCTGGCCACACTATTCCATTTTGATATCCCACAGAGTAAATCTGGTCTCTCCAGATTTGAAGGCTTGGCTATGCTTCTACATTTCTTCTTTATGCATGTGAGGTCATAAGCAACCAAGCTGTCCTGTATCTGAAGTTCAGGCCTTGGCAGAGCAGCTTGGGGGCATTACTAATACCTGCAACTTCTTTCAATTTACAGAGGAAAAAAAGACGTCCTTTAACTACTGAATAGATGACAAATATGAGGATCATAGTGAGACTTTTGAGGCAGAGTTTAACAGCTGACAGAGTAGAAGTAATTATAGCTCTCCTTGCTGATGAAGTTTAATGTTGGGACTAGAGAACTGAGGATAGACTTGAGAAAAGACAATGTGAAAGACTTTTGTCTGTACTACGATATACCAGCCTTCCCCCTTGGCCTCCTTATCCTTGGCGGAGAGCAGGTGTCCTGCAGAGGCATTTCACCCATTGCCACTCTCTGCAGTTCTGTGTGCTTGCGTTGGAATCACACACAACTGCTGGCCTTTTCTTCTCAGGCTTCCACATGGATAGGAATCACTATCCAGCTCTGGATTCAGATGATCATAAAATAAATGACTTATCCCAAGTTTTACACAGGAAAACAATGGATTTTGTTTGTCTCCCAAAAATCTGCCTTTTCTGGAAACTGCAATAAGGCTGCTGCAGTTTGATCACTGTTATAGGTGCAAGCAGAGTTAATAATACTAGACAAAAGGTCCTAGGAGTATTTGTTATGGAAGCCCATATTTAATCCCTCTCAGTAGCCTTTGGTGTGCTTAAATCTGAGCTGCAACCTTTCTGATCTCCAAGACTATTGATTGCCCCCTGTGTCTGAAAATGCATTTAATTCTGTGATGTTTTTATAGGCAGCAGGTTTTCCTTTTCACACGGGAGAAATGGAGACTATAGATCTTGCTACAAATTGATTGTGAGGAACTTCTGGTGCCATGGAAGATCTTAAATAAGAGTAGTATAAGCTATGTGCAGAAGCTTGAGTTGGAGAAGGCTTTATAGTCCGCAGCCTGCATCCAGCTTTCAGCTTCTATGGAGGTTGCTACACCACACAAGTGCACTGTTTCTGCTGCAGTTTGGTGTGAAACATACCCTCTTATAGTAGGATCATCAGTAAATGACGGAAGGCAAAATATGGAAGAAAATGATACTTTAGTCTGCAAACTTATCATCAAAAGGTGACTTTTTATAAGCATAAAAAGATGAAGCTCGTGGTCCTACAGTAAGACTGCTAGCCACCTCTCTGTATATACTGAGTCCGGCAATCGCTAAAATTCTGATGCTGTATCTTTTTGCCTCTGGCACTTTCTCCCTGTGGGGCCGTTTGCCCAATTGTTGCTGACTGCACCTCTTCTGTGCTGCGTTGGTTTTTCCACTTACTGCTTGGTCACAGGCTGAAGAAGCCTTGCTGTCTCAGGGGTGGACTGAACTCCCGATGAGAGCTATTCACCGGTCCTTGGGACACTGCTTCTTTGTCTTCCTGTATGCAGATGCTTGGCTCTGCTGGAGACACCTTTGAATTACTCTGTGTAGGAATGTTCATCTCTGACTTGCTTGCCTGAGTTCCTTTCCATAGGCAACGAGGAAATACGAAGTGAGATGTGTGAGTCAGGGCAATAATATACCTGGACTCGGAGTGTTTTAAAGGGATGTAGAGGGGAGGCTGGAATGGATCTGGGAAGTAATGCTGTCAGTAGTTAATCTGGCCTGTCATTTTCCATTTTATTTACTCCTGGCACCTGATTGTCAGAGTAGGCTTTTATACTGTGTTCTCATTGTGGCTTAGACTGCTCAGCACTGCTGTGAAATCTAATTCTTTTTGCTATCTGTCTCTTGCAACAAAAATTCAATTGACAGAGTGAATACTTAAATCCCAAAGAACAAGTGTGGATTCAAGCTTGGGAAAAATGAAGAACCATCAAATGTGGCAAGATCTTGGTGGGAAAGAGGGATTTGTACAAAGGTGGTTTAACTTGTGTACTGTATCTTGACAGCTTTTGAGGGCCTTTGCTTGTACCAGAGATCTTATCTGCTTTCCCAGATTTCCCAGCTAAATGGTACCCACCAACAAGTGTTCAAACAAAAACAGACCTTACTGTTCTGTTGGGGATTTTGTTGGGTTTTTTTTAAAGAGAAAATGAGGATGCATTAAGATTGTCCCTCTTGCCTTGTAACTTTTCTGCATGGCAGACCCATATGTGGCAGGACACTGTAGGAGTAGAAGCTTTCTCAGCTAGCGTGCATGTGTTCTGCAGGATGTTAGACAACATTGCTGCCACGCGTCTGGCCTCACATTTGTTGCAGAAAGATGCGTTCCTGGGGGCTCTGATTGGAACCAACTGCATTGATTGCAATTCAAAGCAGTGCTTTCAGGGACTGAAGATGGCTTCACAATAGCAGTGGAGATTTACTGTAATAGCTGTGCTTACTGCTGCCAAATGCCACGAAGCTCTGGAGTGAAACTGTAATCTGCTGGTGACAAAACTGGTCTTTCAGTGTTGCAGCTCTGACTGGGCTGTGGATAAACCAGGCTTATGTTAGGACTAAGCAAAACTGCTACATAAGTGTTCTCCTCCTCTACTGGCATTTTGACATGAAAAATGCCCTGACCTTAACTCTCTGGGCCAGAATACTGACAGCACCAGTTCCTTGGAAAGCCAGATCTAGACTGGGAATGATAGGACTGTAACAGAAAAAGGGGAACAGGCGTTTTCCCTCTTAGCTTGGAAGGAATGGCCTATTAGTTTTGCTTTTAAAAATGGATGAACTCATTCTCTTTGCCTCAGATACTGACCATATGTTATTCCTGGTAAAAGTAGCAGATGTTCCTCTCCTGTGTTTTGCTTTGTTACACGAATTCTCTTTGTTTTCTTTCTATTCTGTCTGGAGTGGGCTGTAATATTGTTTATCCTCAGTGTATCAGGTTAGTGCCCTGAATTTCTAAATGTACATTTACAAATAGGGCAAGGGTTGCATGCAATGTTGCTTGGATAGTAGGTCTGATACAGGTGGTACAGATCTGGTACAGGTGGTAGGTGAACCCTGTGTTCTGGTTCAGTATGCTGAGCTGACTAGTTTCTCCTTCCGTTTTGCTGTTACTTATGGCCTCTGCACTTCGTTCTTCAACATAAAACAGTGTTCCATCTCACCTTCTCTGTGGTAATTTGTTTTCATTTTGCTAGTGAATGCAGTTTCTTTGCAAATCTGCATCACTTTGTGTCCCAGAGCAGTGTTGCTCTTGTAAGAGAATGGGATATTTTTTCACATAAGTGATTGTTTTCTACGTTTTCCCTGCCAGTGTATTTTGTCTTCTTGTGTACTCATGAGCTTCTGTCCCAGTTTAATAAGGAAAAGTAGGCATATGGATTTGGACTGCAGCAGAAAAATGTCTGAGTGGCTGCAGGACTTTGAGGATTGCACCCATAAGGAATTGTCCTCTCTTATGTGTTTGTTTGCATGGAGTATGAAGCACTTGACACAGCACTCAAACTTTGGTCCTTGCTGGTGAGAATGACTCATGTTCCTTGCTCTCATTTCATGTATTCTTAGGAATCCTTGTGTGGAAAGGGGCACATTGCCACTGGAGATCTGTTGCCCTAAGGCAGTGTCAGAGCTGGCTGATCCTGCACTGCCATGTTGACCTGCATATGTATTCTATCAGACATGAAACTGGGACAGGCATGGTTATGAACCGAGCTCTTCTGTAGGCTGCTTGTCTGGGCATGGTTGAGAGCAGTTCCTTCCCCCTTCCCTGTAAATCTAGCCATGGTCAAAATTTGTTTTCCCTTTTCAGGGACCCTGCTTGCTAGTTTTCTCTGTAAAGGTAAGTACTTATCAGTGTGGACATATTTACTAGAAACGGTGTCAAAGAGAATGTGATGGCAGAGTTTAAGGCTTCTAGAATGAGAAGGAGGATTTGCTCTTAATAACAAGGAAGTTGCCATGATTTAACAAAAAAACCTTGTCTGTGGTTCAGTGAGGTATATGGTGATAAGATTGTTTAAGATGAAGTAACTGTTAGCTTTGTCTTTCTTTTTTGGAAGAATGCAGGTAGCAACTGTGGAACAGTTCAAAGTGTGTGTGTGGTTGGCTGTGCTCCTGGGTTAATGTGATACTAAGAAGAGGCACTAGCACAGGTCTTGTGACTTGTCCATTGATATGTTGTCTCTTGCTTTACTTTGGAAGGCTTATGGCAGTGACAAGGGTTGATACCCCTTTGGGGAGAGCATGAGCCTCTAGGCAAGGAATTCTCTCCTTCTGGTGGAGGAATCAGGTGGGGAGGTGCTTATCTCAGGACCCAAGAGGTTTACCTCAGACCATGCACCGAAGAAACCTGTAGGACAGAACTGCCCTTCCCATCTGTGTTCAGAAACCACTAGGTCCTTTCTGGAAGACTTGTGTCTGGGTGCTCTTGGGCCTGTAGTTTTCTGTTTGATGCTGTAAGTCACCTGTGATGTTTGTACACCTTTAGGTTTGTACACGTTTATGTTTGTACACTTTGCTTAGCCTGTGAGGGCTTGTAGTTGCCATATTCAGTGAGACAAGGTTGTCTTATAGGCAGCTGTAACTCCAAAACACTGTCACTTGCAGGTACGTATTTCCAAACTTTGGCAGAGCAAGCCAACAGGCCAGACTCTTTTAGCATCCGCTTGTGAAGGATGCTGAAACCTAGAGTACTCCGTCTAAGCAGGGGGAGAAGGGTATGTTTGAGGACGGTGGGATTAATGCTAGAGTTACGTATTCAGAAATTTTAATGCTGCTCTCTAGAAGACAAAACCACAAGAGTGGAACCTGCTGATAGCTGTGTTTGGGAGCTTACTCAGGTTCCCTGAGAATCTCACCAAAGCCACTTACAAGGATGCAAGGAGGCAGTATTTTCATCTTTATCCAGAATCAGAAGAGGAACAGCTGCCCTGAGGGTGATAATATGCAAGGAAAGGCCAGATAAATGCTAAGACATCAAGAAGAGACAGATTTCTTCGTAATAATCTCATTTGTATTTTCAAAAGTTACTACATTCTTTAAGGTGCTGCCAGAATGTACATTCTTTAGGCAACAACAACAAAAAGAAGCTTAAAATGTGATGGACAAGATCAGTGTTCAAGATGACTGGAGATGTTGTGTAGCAAGCCTGTGTTCTGTGTGCTCCTGCTCGCAGTAGTTTCCGCACACTTGCAACACCGCATGGTCCATGCTGCAGGAATCCTTTGGCTTGGTATCAGGCTCTGAAAGATCCCTTTTGCAGCAGCTCATGATCTCGGCCAAGGAGGGAGTGTATACTTGTGTGGGGGTTCTGCCTCTTAAGGAGGCATGACTAGACTGGAAACAGTTAAGAAAAATTACAAAATCAAAAAACTCCACTCCCATCCCCACACAAAATCAGTCTCCTTACCACAAAACCTGCATGCATTCTGAAAGTACATCTGGCATGGGAAAAGAGACACTTCACTATTTTTCCTAGAGCAGGAGATTGCTGCGTTCCCAGTTGTGGTTGCTTAGGGAAGCCTTTTGGTGATAAGCCCTTGCACGATGTAACATAGCCCCCACTAGCAGAATGCAGCCTGTCTCTGCACTGAGCTCCCTAAAGTAAGAGTGCTGCTCAGCCCTTGCTGAGGGGGTGGTATGCCTGCACAGGTCTCATTGGATTGCTGCTCCTGCATCCACACCTGCACAGAACCTTTACAAAATGCGCAAAGTAACTGCCCTCGAAACCTTGCAAACCGCATTCCTATCTGCCCAGGGGTGATTTTTTTTTCAGTCATGGGAAGTCCTGGAGACATTGTTAATGAGTTCAGCTGAGGAAACAGCACAGGGAACTGTGGGAGAGGGAAGGCTGGCTCACTCTGTGAAGCGTGAACTAGAATGTGCAAAGAGGGTAAAGAGGTGTGGTAGTAATCTTAAGAAGGAATGAAATAGAAATGAAAGCAGAGGTGAGGCAGTGTTAAGAATTGAAAACGAAGGGAAAGAGCTGGAAACTGGAAAGTGCACCTACTGGCAAAGAAAATCTTAGTCTTTATAAATTAATTTTATAAGTCCGTAAGTATTAAGCTCATGTCAGTAACTGTAGCTACGAAAATAAAAAGGGGGCTAAATATTTACTTACAAGAATTTGAGGGAAGCATGTTTCCAAGCAGTTTTGCTTTTTGATTCTTGCTACAGAGCCAAATTATTGCCATGTTTGGGACTTACATATCTAAGTGACCTTTTAATTTTTTTTTCCGTCTACTGAATCTAGTGAACAAAGAAAGCTTTAAGAGCAGGCGTGGTACAGAATTTATTGCATGTTTGCAGTAGGCAAAAGAGCTCTGGATTTCTCTGGGTGTGATGTAGCAAGAGCCTGCCGTGAGAGTAAGGTCACAGAGAACCAGTGGTGGTTCAGTTTAAAGAGGTGGTTTCTTACCACGTGGTGGTAAGGTGATGATATTCCTGTAGCAGTGGTCTTGTTTGTCACTGGGTTTATACAGCACCTAGCACAGCATGGTCTGATTTGTAGGCTCGGATTTCTGTCTCTTCGCTTTGCAAGTACTAATGAGTCAAGAAGTGTTGGGGAATGGTTCTTGTTTGGGTTTTTTTTTCCACTCAGTCATGTACCTGTCTGAAGCAAAATTTTATACATTGGCTTGTGCCCCAGGCTTCCTGTTTGCATCTTTTCTCATGCAGGACTTCTGCAATGAGTCACAACAACTAACTGTTATGTATGAAAAGGGATCTTAGAAAGCATGTGCTAAAGAGAAGGGGTAAGTCAAGAGAATTTCTTTGAGTGAGAGGGTTGAGGAAAGGAGCATGAGATCAGTGGACTTTTTATTGCACAGCATGTAAAATCCTACAACTAAAATCTGATCTAACCTTTGCTTCCTGTGTGTCTTAAAAGAATTTTTTTCCATGTAAGGCAGTGAGAGCCTGCTGTAAGGAAGCATGTAGCTGTCATTTATTTCAGAAAATGTTTCTCAGTATTCAACTGTAGGAAAACATACCAGAGGTCAGACCTGTGGTAGCTGCAGCCGTTATTGCCCACATTTTTTGCTATTTAAAGACTAGTCTTCTCCACCTTGATTCTAGTGAAATAGCAGGCTTGGCTTGCCAAAAGTCTACTGGCTACTTATAGGTGAGGGAGAGTAAGCCAAACATTACTGGGGATAGGCCTGACATTTCTCAAACCAACATAATTGGATTTTTCATATGAGCTAAGCCAACACCCTTCCAGAAGGCTTCTGAAGTGAAGGTTTGATTGTTGAGAAACGATTTCTTAGACAAGTCACCTATACAAAGCTGCCTACAGTTCAGGTGTGGTTTTAAAACAGTGTTGATTGTTAATCATTTCTCTGAAGTTCTTCAAGACTCGTTCATTGCCGTTGCCCTTTTTCCCCCCTCATAATTTTTCTTCACTTACAGTAGTGGAGGAAAAAAAGTTCTGTCTAGGAAATGGGGATTTAATAATTGCTTAGCTAAAGAAGCGATAGATTTCTTTTTGTGTCTTGAAATGAGGGTGTTAGCAGACTTTGGGTTAATCTAAAAAATAAAATCTAAAAAATAGTTTCAACCATTAACTTTAGCTAATTTCATGAACCAGACCCTCCCAGCATTGATGACATTAAGACAGTAATGTAACATGTCTCCTATTCCAGTCTCCTCAGTTTGTTTTTAGGCTTCTGTAGAGTCTGAGTCTCATTGTAGGTTGTGCATCTTTATTTTGTTGCAGCGTCTTACACGTTACTATCATCGGTCTTAATTCACCAGTTTCAAACGTCTTGTATTTGTATGCAGGCCTGGATGAACCCTTGTAAAAGTGAACTGAGATCCCTCTCCATGTTGTCATTTCATGATGATTGGTTTGTAGGTGATTCTGTAGGTGATTCTCAGGATAGTGCAGTGAGTGTTGAGTATTATTGTGCTCTGAAATGACACAACCCTCACAAGGCTGGTTCTTTCCTCTGTCTGATTTCTTCATGCCCATCAAATCAGGAGTCCTTCTTGCAGTTAAAAAGTCAGGATTATTACCTCAGAACAGAAAGCCAGCAAAAATTTTGGACTGAGCTTGGTGCAACTGTCATCACCTGCTCTGCTTTTCTCCTTGCAGGTTGAAGTACCTGCAGTGTTGCAAGAAATAATGTTCCTTTGATGGTGGTGGTCTTGAGGGTAAAGTTGTAAATACTCTTGAGAGCTGTTTCCTTTTGGGAAGAGTAACTTTTTGTAGCATGACTTCTGAATTTGAAACTTGCGGTTGATCTTGTGACAAAACCCAACAGTTTTCTTCGGTTAGAAATAAAAATTTGTCAGTGTGAATGCGTCTTCAAAAAGCTGAAAATTCTGCCCTATTACCTCGTTTTCATTGCAAATGTAGCCTCAATATAATTAGCTTGTTCAGATTTGATTTGCCTGCAAGGAACTTGTGAAGGCTGTTGATGTCTTTGATGTCAATAAAGCATGACTGCTTGGCAGAGATGATAGAACTTAACATTGGTCTCTCAGAAGTACATTGTTGGTGTCTGTCCTTTCCTACCTTTCAAAATGACCCATACTAGCATTTCCTGGGAATTTCTCTCCATTTGCACGAGTGGTGTGAAGCAGCTTTTGCAGTGAGTTCCACCATCTATACTCAAGTGCTTCTGAGGAATGGAACTTGGAGGGAGTGGGGAGGCTTGAAAAGGAGATGAGGGCTCTGACACTGTTGCTAGATGCCAGGGAAGGGGATTTGTGCGCTTCTGATAGCTATTGTGCTCTGTATTACGCTATAAGGAGGGTGGTTTCCTAAAAATGTGCCTTGTAGCTTCCTGTGGAGCCTTAGTGGAGCTACTTATTTTCTACAACTAGAGACTTCTTTGTCCTCCCCTACTTTTTGCATATGAAAGAGTGACCTTTCAGAGGAGTGCAGATCCTGAAGTGCAGAGGGAGACAATGGAGATAGTTTGTTGTCCAGAGCCAGCTGTTGCTTAAGTCTGTTAAATGTCCACGTTCAGTTCACTCAGAAAAGCAGGTTTAGGTGAGTTCGATTGTGTATAAAAGCAGGCAGAAGGTATCCCTTTCACAAAATGAAGCTTGTAAGTGGCTTTTTAAAAGATGCCAGTGGAAGTCTGGATAGTGGCAAGTGACAGACCAGTTCCTCTGGGTACAGCTGCTGTATGTGACATTCACAATACAATCTTTTCCTGAGGTTAATAGGTGGAGCTACAGATTATAGCTAGTGTTTTGCTGAGGTTTTTTAACAGTTGTTTCTCTGAGGTTTTTGGGTTTTTTAAAATTCTTTCTCAGTTCCTATGAGGGGATCCTTTCTGGAAACTCTGCATAATATATTTTTTCTTATGAATAAGAATGAGATGTCAGTTAACATGTGCATGTGAAACAATTGCTGATGTTCATGTTTAGACCTTTCTGCAAGATACAGGGGTTTTTATTTGTAAAGCATGCCTTAATTTTAAGGGTTCCTCACCAGTGTGATTCCTTTCCTTTTACAGTAACCCCCCAGTTATTTGTGGTTCATCTCTTTGCGGTCTCAATCCTTTGTGGTTCACTTTGCAGTGAAAAGTGGTGTCCACGCATGCGCAGATAACGCCACAAAGAAAGACAACTCATGGTTATGCAAATGAACTCATGAATATGCAAGTAACGCCCATCTGTCACCTCAGCCCTGGAGTGCCATCCATTTGCCCTGTATAAGGGTGGGGGGGACTGCCAGCACCCTCTGGAGCCGGGACTCCCTGGGCGCAGGCAGCGCGTGCCAGCAAGCCGGGAATCTCTGGTGGCCGGCTAGAGAACAGCCCATTGCTGTGGCAATGCTAGCAAGCTGGTGCTGTGTCCATTTGCAGCACAGATGCTGGCTTTGGCTCGGTAACCCTACATAACCCTTTGAGCACACCCAGCCCCAGCCCTGCTCCCACCATGCAATGCTAGTGAGCTGGCGCTGTGTCAGGTTTCTTGAACTGCCAAGCCGAACCACACCAGGTTTGTCAAAGCAGCGCGGTGCCTCCACCACGTTTGAACACATTTGAGTTGAGTTTAAAGACACGCACACCAAGAACCAGCAACCTCAATAAGCTCCAGCAGAGACATGGTTGGGGGGGCAGCACCAGTTCCCATGAGGTTTCTAGGCTCGGAAAAGCAGCACCAGGGCAAAAGCCAGGATTCCATGTCTGGGAAGGGGCAGAACGCATCCCCCAACTTCCATGGGGTCTCCTCCTTGCAGAAAGCCCTTAATTTGTGAAGGTAACGGGCTAATGAATATTCAGTTAACCCCTGCCCATCACCCCACCCACCTCAGCAGCTGCAGAGCGTTCCTGGGACTACACCATGGCTTGCGACATGTCAGGAGAGCACAGGGGCTGACTTCTGGCTCCTCCACATGGCATTCCCTGCAGCCCTCTAAGTGAGGGGCTGCCAGTGCAGGTCCTGCTGGGACCAGCCGCTCCCTGTGGGGCTCGTCTGCAGCCAGCAGTGTCCCGGAGGGACCAGGACAGCCAAGGGGACAGCCCAGCCTGAAGTTTGGGACAGCACCAAGTGAAAACAGCAACTTTGTGGAGGGGATGGTTACCCATGAAGTGGATGTGGGAGCAGCCCAGAAGCAAGGATAGCGGTGCACAGCCTGTATGTTCTTGGGTGTGGAGGGGCAGGCCTCAACCCCAGCTAGCTCTGCAAAGTGGAGATACTGATGTACACGAGGCAGGCTGCAGGTCAGTAAGGGCTGAGGAGCCATTGCTGCTATATAAACAAGGTGCTGAGAGCTGCTGGATGCAAGGATGCCCCTTGGCTGCCTCAGGACCCTAGCCTAGTTGTTTTATAACACCTAGGCATAGGCCCCTCCTTGGGAAGTGGAGGAATGGTGATCCCTCTTACACTTGCAGGATGTAGATTGGTTGTGCTCCCCCTCCTGCTGCAGGTCAAAGCTTCCTGGGTCCCACCTTTGGGCTACCCTAGTTCCATCTAACCGTGATTGTTATATTTTTAAGTATTTTTTCCACTAATAGCCATGCTTTGTAAAGTCTAAGTGTTACTGAGTCAGGTGAGGGAGAAGTTGAAGCTTCAAATTGACCTACTGAGGTACAATTTATGGGTTTTATTTATGATTTTATTATGTGAACTCTTACTTCTCTGTGCTCCTTTCTGGTATATCCTTCTCTCCCACCTCAATTTAATGGTGGAAAGCTTTAGCACACAATCTAAATCTTTAATACAGTCTTTGAATGATGGTTGTAGGTCTTGGTAAGATGGTTTGCCATTCTATTAGAAAGGGACCCATTCTGGGAATTCTGCTTGGAGCATTTGGTCTCCTCATGGTTTGTGTGTATGTGCCTTTGTGACTTGTAATAAGCCACCATCCTTCTTGGAGTATCACTCTGGCTTGATGCTTCTAGCTTGTGCAGCTCAAATCAGAATATAATTATAACTGCTTCTTTGTTAGAAAATCAAATTAGGCATAGCCTATTGGGGGAGGCCAGTTAGATGGAAAAAAGCTATGAGGGTCCTCTGCATAGTAGTATGTGCTCTTTGTGAATTAGTTTGTAATTGGAAGAGTGATTTAAAAAAAGGGAAGCTGTTCAGGCTCCTGTTTCCCAGCTCCTCTTGTATTAGCCCTGGAGTATTGACTTTTGAGTTAAATTCATGTCACCTTGCCCAGAGTCTGAAGTCCTCATATTGAGTCTTGGGGTGGAGGCGGGTGTGCCTGCTGCCGGTGAGGGTGCCCAGCTGGGGAATGTGCTTGGCACACCTTGTGCAGCTGCCCTGGACCTTGGCCCCAGTGGAGCAGGTCTGTGTGCAGCCAGTGTGCTGGTCCTGCTGCAGTTTTAATTGCAAGGGGATTGAACGGGGCTACAATCACTTTCCTTTCTCAGCTGTACACTAGCAGGAGTGATGCAGCGCTGTGAAGTGAAACGTGCCTAATGCTGCTGTGATGGGTCTCTGCCACCACGCGTGTTTGTGCAATACATGTGCATCTGTGTCATTAGCACACTGCATCCTAAGTAGGAAAAGCAGTAAGAAACATCTAACAACTTTGCAGCTACTAAAAATCAAAAGTGAAGGGAAATAGTGAGCTAACAGATACAAAACTGAGCAGTGGCGCTGTGTTTTAAAGGCCTGCCTTTTTAGTCCCAAGATCTATTGAAGTCATTCTCTGCTGTGTTAAAATCTCAAATGAAATCTTAAAGTCAGAAGCAGAATTTGAGACTGTGCTTTTTAACCTTCTCAGTTTGGTCAGTGATCTATGTTGTTGGAAAATGAAGTTTTCAAAGGACTTAAGGGACAGTTTTATTTTTCAGAGTTTTTGTGTTGTGTGTTTATCTCTGAAAGGACCTTTGTGTGAACAGGCATTGACATCAAGGATTTGTTAGACTAGAATGTTCTGATATTACAACATATCTCTTGTGGAGAACTTTGCATATAAGCTGGGATACAAATAACTACATTTGTCGTTCCTTGAAAGTGAGTGGATGCTTTAATATCTGGGAAACAATTTTAAATTTCAGTAGTATCTTGCCTCTGTGCTTTTAGGAATAAATGTAAGAGTTCCTCCTTCTACTATAGTTCCTTATATAAACGTCAGACTGGTTCATTGAAGTCTATATTAGAGGGGTTTGATAGGAAGAAGACTTCCAAATGGATGTCCTCTTCAAATGGCTGTGCAGCCCAGCGCTATTGCAGCTGACCCTTTTAGCCACACTGGTTGAAATGAAAGCACAACAAATGATAAGGATGGAGAGAAGCATGTTCTAGTAGTAGGGATTATAATATAAGCCTTTACTGCATGTGAGCCTTGTGGGGCATACTCTGAAGCAGATTAACACAGCTGCATAAATGAGAACAGCACCCGGATATACAAGTGACCTTACCGATCCAGCGCTGCTTTGTGAACCCTGTCACTGAAAGTAATATTTCAAACTTGGATGTGGTTTCAAGAGGTTGTGGCTTTGCTTTACGCTCCTTCCCTGAAGCAGTTTCAGTTTACTGTGAGTTTTCTTTTTTAAGACTTATTATTTTTGGAAAGCAGTCTGGAACATTTTGTGCATATGGTCCTCTGTTAATGTGCTGTTGTACTCATTAAATATGAAAGTATGAAACCTAGCTTTTCTTATGCAGTGTGACAGGGGGAAAATGCTGAAATGATAGTTTCCAAAGGGAATACTTTCCCAAATAAAAATGTTTAAAAAAGCCCCAAACAACAAACTCAGGCAAAAACAAAACTGGGAAAGATTGAGGTATATTCTCGACATTCCCCCCGTCTCTACTTTCTTCCATAGACTGTATAGATGACAATATATTCAAAAGAAAAAAATCTTCTAAAGCAGGTCCAGCACTTCTTTTTTAATAACTGTTTTCATTCACTGGTGACAAGATCCTGCTGCTTCTCTTTCCTTATTTGGAAGGACAGTTGGATTTCGATGTCTTTTCTTCTTCCCAAGTAAAATGTAAAAAGTTTCCAGTGAAATTCTGTGACTTAAAGGGAGAGTTCTTAAAATCTGGGGAGCTAATCATACTTAGGGCTTTCTCATGGGCTTAGCCATGCAAGGAAAATTTGATTATTTTTTTTTAATCATAAAATTTGAATCTTCTGTGACTGTCAGACCTAACATGACAACCACAGTGTGTGGAAATGGGGAAGGATCCTTACAAGGCTGAGACTTCTCTGATTCTGTTTCTAAAAGTGTGAGTGATATTTACAAGAATGGAAACTGATCTTTGGTTGTCAGTTGTTGGTCCACAACTGACTTGAGCATTTCCATCATGCAGTGGACAGTGAAAGGTTCTGCATAGTCCTCCTTTTCCCCTTGGCAAGCTTGCGCCCCTTCTTTGCACACCTTGAAAAGTTCTTCCGCCTTCAAAGTTATCTCTAAGGGGACAGTTGGAGTTGAAGCTTGTTTGGGGTGCTCAGGAATATCTTTGAGCCTGCCATCCCTTTCTCTGCACTGCAGCAGGGAGGAAGCTTGGACTTGTATATACAGAGACTTGCACCCAGCTGCTAGCATGGAAGGGGAATAAATGGAGGAAGGAAGTGCTCCCTGGCTTTAGCCCACAGAAAAATATGCTTGGCTAACCTCAGGATGACTTTTTGAGGAGCATCAAGTGAGATAAGAAGGCAAGCAAGGGAGGGGTGTAAAAGCATGGTCCAGATGCAAATAGCGCTTCAGGCTGTGATAAAGGGGAGGAAGCTGGGGAATAAGCTATGCAAATTGGTGAATCTTGCAGGTTTATTCACTTGAGGTGGAAATGTTGGTGTGATTTTCCCAGTTGTAAGGNCCTTTCACCATCCTTGTCGCCCTTCTCTGGACCCTCTCAAGCAGCTCAACATCTTTCTTAAACTGGGGAGCCCAGAACTGGAAAAATCCAGTGCCCTGATTTAACGCTTGAGTGTACCTCAGGGAGGCTGTGGAGAGTTAGGCACATGACATTTATCAGAGATGAAAATGGAATTTCATATTTCAGCCTGTCCACCAGGCTTTTTTCTGAGCAAACTCTAGTGTTCCCTCTTGAAAGGGGGAGTTCTGCATCACCAACAATTGTTTTAGTTTGGGGGTTTTTTTGCATTTTTTAAAATTTTATTTTAAAGAAGTGTTTTGGAAACCTTCATGCGAGAAAGGGGTAAAAGCTAAATCAGGACATTTATGTGAAAGAAACAGCTGAATTTGCCGGTCATAGGCCAAACCCTTGGCAGAGTTGTGGGATGAGGAAGTGGAAACTCAAGTACAGTCAGGTCTTCTGTACCACAGTACCACGAGTCTGGAACTTCCTCCACGAAGCCCTACGTCTGTGTTGATTGGCAACTCATTAATATGCAAATTTGCCCCGCACCCTCACATCACGCTCCAGCACTGTTTCGGAACTGCCCTGCTGTGTGTCAGTGTTTGTCTCAGTGCTTCCCAGTGTCTGCGGCCACCCCATGTGGCGAAAACCCCCTTTTCCGCTTGGCTGGGGACACTGGTGTAGGGAGCTGCCTGCACTGCTGTCCCAGTGTCTCTCTGGGTGGGTAGATGTGGTCTCTCCAAACTCAGGGTAGATGTGGTGTGTGGTCTCATATACCAAGTCTGCCCCGAGAAAATCTTGGGCACCATGTCTAACCTGAGAGTGTAAATCTTTCATAACTGCACGCAGCCTCTTCACTTGGAGCTGAGCCACTGTGGGAGCAGTGCGTGCCCGGCTTGGGTCCATCACGGCATGGGCTGCTGCCCTGAGCTGAGCTGAGGGGGGAGGGAAACAGAGCCCCTGCCATGGCGGGGTGGGGAAGCAGTGGAGCTGCCACCGCCACTGTGCAGGTTGACTTGCATATTCATGACTGCCTAATTGAATATTCATGTGTGCCAGGTCGTGCGTGCACAGTTGCAAAAAGGGGCCTCCTTAATCGCTGCAAAATCACGCCGCTAAGATATGAAGCTGCAGTATGGGGCGCGCGAAGTGAAAGAGTGTATCCAGATTTCATTTCATGTTGCAGTAGGGTCTTTTGCAGGAATATGTGTGCTGATTCTAATGTCCGGAATAAACAATTCACTCTTTCCTAGTGATTCTCTTCTCTGTAGCAGGGAATATGTGTAATTCAGCCCCCTCTGCCTTATGCAGTGGCTGTGCAGAAATCTGCCTTTTTGTAGTTCAAATATGAAAGTGTGAGATGAAACTACCAAACACATCATTGGGTAGCTGGGCAGGGGATGGAGAGTGTTACATGTCGTTTGGATTTTCTCTTTTCCTCTCTTTCTCTTTGACCTTTTTCAGTTATCCTGAATAATTGAGAGTTGACAGTCTTGAAAAAGCCAGATTAGGTATTAAGACTTTTCTGAACAGCTTGCAGGTAACTTTGCAGGCGGTGGTTTTTTCCTTTGTACCTTGTTTAACTGTGATACGAACCTAAAATGTTGAAAATACAATTCTGTTTCTAAAAGGTTTCAATTGAACTCGTTTAAGTACAGAAACTAAGCAGAATTAGTGATTTCCCTACTGGCACTTGAAGCTGATTTTTATGTAGTTTTTTTTTGTAATTTAGCTGCCAAGAAGATGACTTTTTTGTTTTAAAGCTTGACTGCTCTTTGACAACAAACAAAATGAGAATACAACAAAAGCAACAACTAAGGGTGAAGGTTAAATCCTCTGAACCAGACTGCTTATATGTATTAGATTCCACTTTGTGTGACCATGAGGCAATGCTTGTGCTTAGCTTTTCCAAAGGTATGCTGTGTGCACCCATCACCTGTGCCACTGCTAAGAGATTTGCTCTGTGCATTCAAGAGTTAGCAAACAATTTGAGTGTTATTCTGTGAGGGAGATACATAAAATAAAGATTTCTGCTGTGCATTAGGATAGCTCATTTCCTTCTGGTAAGTTTCGAGTGTGGTATTTAGAAGCATGCCAGTGGCATTCCAAACATGCTGAACACTTCCTAAATAAACTTTGAAGAATTCAGGTTAAAGACCTGTTTTCCAGCAACAGTGACACAGGACATAGCTGAGCACTAGAGAGCCTCAGACTGACCAGTCTCTGGTTCTCTTTCATGTCCTGAGCATATGACTTCCAAAGAGCACTTTTTCATGGGGACCTAGGAGTCCTTCTGTGTCAAAAATTAAGTCATAATCCTGTGAAAACTTATGCATGCATATGAAGGGGTCTTGGATCAAGGGGATGTGAGTTGACAGGTTCTGAAGGTCTGGAAGATAAATGGCGAAGGTCTCTAAACTCAGCTTAGAGGAAGCTGCTGCCATCTGTGAGTGCATCATCTTTGGAAAGGGTTTGTGGTTTAAGAGCAAGCAGGAAGTCTGGCCTGCATGGTTTCAGCGGAAGCTGATCTCTGCTTCAGGGACTTGACAAAGAAGCAAATTACTGCTTGTGCAAGCGGAGCTGGCTGTGCAGCGAGGGGGACTCATGCTGAAGCATTACTGGGAAGTTTTCTTCAAGTCTTGACATCAGGCAAAGAAGGAGCTAGGGATGGCTGTAACCTGTGAGCAATGGCTGCTTTTTTATTGTTCATAGTGTTCCCTGAGAGGGTGTGTGGCTATTGCCTTTGTGGATATAGAGGATGGTTTATTGTCTTAACCTTATGGTGTTTATCAAGGTTCACATTAAAAAGGAAGCAAAAAAACCCCACCTTTATTGACTGATGTACTTTTAACAGAGAAGAATCTCTTCTCTCCTTACTGTGTTTATAGGAATTGCTGGCTATACTAAATATTATCTTTAAAAATCTCTGTTTAAACTTAATCCTCATATAACCCTGGAGCCTAGGCTGCAGCATGTGAGATGGGTCTGAAATATTTTCAGTCTTCATACTTGTGCTACTGTCAGCTTCTGCCTCATTGTTTCTCACATCCATTAAAGAAACCAGTCCATTCCTTAATGCTGTGTGTACACAGGGAATCGCTTTAATTCACATGAACCCATGAATTGTTAAGCTGTGTCCCCAGGAGTATGTCTCTGACTAATATGTGTGCTCTACAGTGCACTCCAGTTAACTTCTGGCAGTGGAGGCTTGAAAGTTGTTATGAAAGCTGCTTCCCCCTGAGCTGTAGATATAAGGAATGCGCTAGAACAACAATCAATTTTCAGAGAATTGAATGTCTGTCTAAATAGCTTCAAAACCACCAGCTCTCCTCTGGGAAGAAAGGATAGTTTCTTATCTAGTCAGAATCTTTTTCATCTTCTAATTCTGCCAAGGAGTAGTCAAGGCTGGGAACAAGTTTCTGTAACTTATCTGAAGCCCAAAGGAGAATCCTCACAAGCAGTACCTGTGCCCATTGTCTCTAACAATTCTGTGGGGTTTGTCGATGTTGTCCACCCGAATGGGCCGGCTATCCTTGTGTCTCCTTCAAATCGCACACTGAATTACATGCATCAGCTTAGTGAGATGTTAGTGTGGGCATAGCAGCAACAATTTACAGCATTCCTGATGGAGCAGCCTGAGCTTCTGACAGACAGGATCCCTGCGACAGGGAGTGCCACCTTTAAAAGAAACCCTGGCAAGACTTTCAGAGCTTCTTATAGTAATGAGGCTTCATTAAATTGGAATGGGGAGGACAAACCTGTCCTTATCTAATCAGAAGAGCATTCGTTGAAGATGGTGCATTGCTCTGTCAGAGCTGTAATTCTGTGTTGAGCAGTGTCTCTTGGAAGAAAAAAGCCATCTGTTGGCATGGAGTGTAGGCCAGATGCTGGCTTCTGCTGGTTGAATATGAACTTAAATTCCATGCAGGAGATCTGACTTTAGAGGAGGGGGCAGATGTACAGATTAACTGGCTTGGCTTTCTTCACATGGAATATGTTTTCGTTCCATGGTCTAATTGTTACTGAAGGAATTCAGCAAGTAAGTGAAAGCATCCTTATTCTGTTCTGTGTAGTGGGACTTCGGTGAAGAAAGCGTTGGCTCCTTATCTGTGAAAGACATGAGAAATCTGTAGGCTGTGCTACAGACATAGAGGGATGGATTCACTTCTCTCCCTCCCCCTCCAAAAGAAGCAAGACACAAAAAGGGTAGACATAGAGTTTATTGTAGCAGTAGCTCCAGACTTGCCGTATGACACTTTAAATGTCATCTTGAAATGACATTTCAAGGCGGGATGGATGCAGACAAAGAATTCTTCTTTGATCGAGACTAACTGACTTGGAAGACCCAAATTTTAAAGATAGCCCTTTTGTGAAGTAAATATGAACATAGTAGTGACATGGAGCTAAGGAAAAACCCTCTTTTCACTAGGAAGACTACCAGGTTTAATGACAAGTCTGTGTATTCCTTCCCATAATTCAGCTACTGTTTTGCATGAGTTATTGGAAATGTGAGTTGTCGATGTTTGAGTGTGTGTTTCTCGGGTCAGTGCTGGCATGTTGCTTTCATCTCAGAAGTACTTAATGATTTGCCTTCTGCAGTAAGGGGTTACTAATGCAGCTGTCCCATCTGTTCTCACAGGCTACAAATGACTACAGTACCCACCTCTGCACTTCTCAAATCTATTTGGAGTTATCCAACATTTTTTAATTTCTTTGGGAAAATTTCTTGGCCAAATAAAAAACATAATCTCCCTTCAGTATGCATATTCATTTAAGTGAAGAAGCTAGGGCTGAATGAGGTTTCCCTTAAAATGAAATTATTCCCGTTGTTGAGTGTATAGTAACATTAATTTCTGCAAATTTGTTTTCAACTGAGAGCTTTAGATGTGTAAGGAATAGCATAAGGAATATAAATGTTGAAATATGTCTCCATGGTTTTGGTTGGTTTTATTTTGTAGGTTGATTTATTTTTTCCAGAGTGTATCTTGTTTGGTTGGTTTTTTACTCCATCATACACACAGTTGTCTTTATACCAGTGTTCCCCTTCAGTATGCACAGATTTTTAGTCCCAACTTTCATGAGTTTAGAAGTTACACATGGTATTGTTATTCATCCAGGTCGAATTGGAGGTCACACAGATTAAAACCATAGTAAAATGGTGGAATATATGTTTGGCTGGGTCTTCATTAAAACCAAGGGTTCAGCTTTGTGCTTTCTCTTATTTCCCAACTGTGTTTTGTGTGTACGAGTCTGTTTTTGCTAATAGGCTGTTGGTAAATCCCTCAGTGCTCAGGTATGAGCAGTGTCACATCCTGCAATTTTAATTGCTGTACTGTGTACTGTCAGAACATTATACCTGAGGTTTGCAAGTTGTTTTACATTCTTCATCATAAGCGTGTGTTTGCCTGCCAGCTCTGTCAGGTTTGCTGTGCCTCTCTCTCCAGGTGGCTGAAGAAGCATTGATTTATTTATCCTAGCTGTCTAGTATAGTCTGCTGTGTCTTGGAGACCTTCTGAAAAGTGGTGGGGGTGTAGGAAGACTAGCTCTCTTGAAGATATTTTAAAATAAATCCTTCATGAAAGGAAAAGCTAAAATGAATTGTGAGGTAGGCAGTCTTCACATCTGAAACATTAGAGGGTAAGTGAAAAGTTGTAGTCTCACTACAATGAAGCCCCTTCTGTATTTCGTGTGTAGAAGATTCACTTTTCTGCTCCTGTTACCTTGTGAACTGTGAATACTTGGTAAGATTCCTAAGTGCTAGAATGTGTAGAAGGTTGCTCTTTGTTTCTAAGTTTCCTCTTTCCCTCTCCAGGTGTTGTAGGTGTTTGGCTCAGCACTTACTGTTTTTCGCTTTGTCTTTGTTTTTTATAGACGAAGGTGTTCCTGATCTTTCAGAACTTTTTTGAAAAGAAACTGTGGTGGGTAAAAGATGTGCCATGGAATGGTAGCACCAAAGAGCAGTACAGGATCGTCTCTTGCCTTGACTAGCCATGGGTTATTTCGTCTGCTAGTTATCTTTGGTACCTTTATCTTGGAAGCACAGGCCACAGGTAAGTGCAACCTTTATATAAGCTGCAGGGATGGGAAGGTGTATAAGTATGGACATGGCTTTATACAAGTCTTGCATATTAGCAAATAAGTTCCTCTAGTACTTATGTGTACTTATCCTGTATTTATCCTGTAGTTTTGATTCCCATGGCTTTTTCCCCTTTAGTACAGTGGTAAGTATCCCCACCTGGTGTGTGGGAGACCCGGGTTCAATTCCCACCAGGGAGACAGTGTTAAGAGTTGGACTCGATGATCCTTGTGGGTCCCTTCCAACTCAGAATATTCTGTGATTCTGTGATTCTATTCTTATCTCTTCACTGCAGATGGGGACACTTGGACCATCATAAGACCATGAGAACTTTGATCTCATGTAGGCAGTGTTAACCTGTGTGTCTGTAGCAACTGCTCAAGTAAAGTACATAGAAGCAGAGACTATCTTCAGCTCTTTGCACAGCTGACAGATCTGTTCAGTGTTTCCTTGTGTGGTGTCTTCCAACACCTCAACACCTACTCCCTGCGCCCCTCTATTGGATCCTGATTTCACCTTAAGTTTTACCTCTCCTGTTTCTAAATTCCTGTTGCTTTTCTGATAGTTCATTGTTCTGAATAGTGTAAATAGCACTGGAATGGGATGATATGTAAAACATCATCAGAGATGAGGAATCTCGCTTTTAGAAATGAGTGAAAGAAGAAAAAAGACCAGATACTCAGAAGGCAGTATGTGCTGTTTACCCAGTATACCCTGAAGTATGTCTTTTTTTCTCAGACCAGCCATGATCTATTCTTTATATGTAGAGAGACACCTGCTCATAGGTTGCATGAGATGGAAGGAGTAACTTTGTGTGCTCTTGCACAGAACTTTGAAGCAGGTTGCTTCCAAAAAGGCACATAGATTTGACTTCCACACCTGTTGCAATGTGAAACAATAGCTTGCCTTTGCAAAGAAAATCTCAGTTTTTGATGTAACTTAAAAAGTCCTATTTATTTGACATATCCTGGCACCTGAAAAGGTTGTATGACCAATCTTCCTTGGCATCAGTGAAGATTGAATTGGTCTCTGTGGTAGAACAGAATAAATGTTAGCTGCCAGATGCACTCAAACTTGAGATGATACTGTATGGAAAAGCCTGCTGATGCTAAAAACTGCTGGAGGATTTGCTGATTTACTTTTAGTATTTCTAGCTCTTCAAGTTGGAAGGGAGAGGTTGTTGAAATCAGATATCCCAGACTTGTATCTCTCTTACTGGCCTGATTTTAGCTCTGTAGTTAAGAGGGGTGGGGGAGACTCACCTGAGAGAGTGACAAATTGACATGAACAGTTAGAGCTGAAAAGGGATAAGGATGTTTTGGATCTGGTCTGTCCTTGTTTGTTTGGGGTTTTTTTCTCGCCTTGCTCTTACTGGTGCTGGTGGCACTGCCTCATTTCAGAAGCAGGCCTGTCAGATATGCCTCCCAGCCTGGGGCTGGACTGCACCCTCCCCATCTGAAACTCCCATTACTCATTCAGGCATCTTCAATTGAGTCTGTAATCAGTATGCAAATGCCTTGTGCTGCACTCGGCTGCTGGATGGGAAAAAGCTGCCACAATACTGGCAGGCGTTTTTAATGTAATTTTTGAATCATCCAGTCACATTACAAAAGCATTAGTTAAGCATGTCAGAAGACCCTAGAGTGGTTCTTCATTGTGTTTCCCTTTCTGTGTTCTTTTTGCTTTGGGATCTGAAACCAGCTGTGGTGAACTGATCAAGGCAGATCATCAGCTAAATAGGATTATAGTAGCTAGGCATGAACCACTTCCTGCAGCGAAAGTGAGAAAATTGAGGGGAGCCAGAATCATAGCAGAGGGCAAGACATGCGGGGGAAAAAGTCCTGGGGAAGGGTTCGCTGAGGAGCACTTCCATGTATGGGTTTTCTGAGACTGGGAGGTAGCAACCCAACTGCCAGTTGCTGGGGGAATGAGGGTGCTCAGCGATGCGTCATGGGCCCAGTGAGCTGCACCTGCAGCAGCATGCCAGCCATGAGTAACATTAATAAGCGAGTCAGCTGAGGAGCAAAGAGCCAGATGGAGAAACAAAGAGTACTGTTGAGGCACTTGGAAAATCATCTTTCCCTCATCTTTGTCCCCAAACCACCTTGCCATCCTCACTTTATTACTTTACATAGCAAAGTCATTCAGAGCAAGCAGAGCAAAGAAATGTTAACACGAAGCAAGAGATTGTATTAAATCTCTTGGTGTTAGTGCTTACCTCGAATGTGAGGCCAATGTCACATGCTGACAATTGCTACAAAAGCTGAAGAATGGTCTTCAGATAAGACAGATAAGCATGGAGACAATGGCTGGCTTAGCTCTTGAGTGAAAAAGCAGAGCTTTTGATTCTTATGTATAAAACCATATGAGGTATATTTTATCGCAATAATTTTGCTTTTTCGAAATTCTATTGCTTGAGTTCCAGGAAGCTTAGAGATACTGCATTCATGATCTGGGCAAGAACATGTTCTCTTTGCCATGTTGTTAATGCAGAAGGCATTTCAGTCAGCAAGCATCTGCTCTGACCTCTGGTAATGAATTGATTTTATTCATGTATGGATTTTTAAGAAAAATCCTCCTTACTTTATCTCAAGCAATCTATCCTAATATCCTCAAGTGCCATGAGATGAATATGGTAAGTTGCTTAGTCACTAAGCACACTGCAGAATTTGGGGAAACTGCTCCCTTTTCATGGGAAGACATCCATGAATATAAAAATAGCCACTGCACATATTTCAGTACAAAACACATGCAGCACTTGGTGATGGGCAAGCAGTGAAGTCATGTCAGAAGAGGAAGATTTATGGAAATCTGACTGCTCTTCAGAAGTACGTATTTTTTCAGCTTTATCACCGTTGTACCTTTTTCCCCCATCTGGCAAGCTCTCCAAGATTATTTGGGGGAAATATAAAGGAATGACCAGGCAGGGAGACTTGGGAAGCTCCTCAGTAATATTGAGGCTAAGTTCTTCATCTGTCTCTTCTGTTTTCTTTGAGGTTTTACCTGGAATATATATAACAGCCAGGGTGCTTAGGAGATAGAGATGGGGAATTTTTTAAGTGTTGTAGAGGAGCAGTGACAACCTTTTTGTCTACATTTCTGCAGATAATGCTTCTCCATTCTTTTTGTTGATGTAATTTTTTTTTGTTTCCTTTTTCTCATCTCTGTCCCTTAAAGTTATTCCCAAGCTCTCAAAGGCCTTGTGTTTATATCTCATTCACAATGGTCCTCCTGCCTGGCCAGGCTATTTTTGGAAGAATGACAGTGGATCAGATTAAGTTGTTCATTAAATTTTAATATATAGTGTCTAAAATGCTCTGAAAGCTTCCTGTGATTTATTTTCCAAATGGTGTAATCTCTCTTGGATTCATAACCAGCTCTGTCAGAAACCTATCAAAACACAGGTTGGGCCTCTCATTGTTGATAATTGCATCACCTGGTCCTGTGAAATGCAAGTAAATGTGTTGGCAAAAGTATTAAACATCCTGAATTAAGCATATATCAATACGCATAAAAGAGAGAGTTTAAATGTTAACATATAAAAATTAATAGTAATGTGGGCTCGGTGAATCTAAATCCATTTAGACACAGTCTGATTTTTGACTGCACGTGTGAAATGCTAGAAAGTTAGCTCTTTAGTTTGTACGATTGCCATTAAAGTGATAAACTGAGCTTGAATAAATTGAAACTACTTCATTCCTGCGTGTTGTCTCTGACGCAAACGCAGCCCATCTGCTGCTTGCTGCTTTAAGGTCTTTTCAGTGCCAAGGTTATTCTGCACAGAAGTTCTTGGATACTGCTGGTGTTTATTTGCATTGCATAGAACAGCTTGCTAGAGCGCACTTCAGTCTTTGAGCAGATTCAGACTTGTTCCTGTTCTTTGGGAATCTGTGCAGAGCAGAGGTTTCCTTTGTCTCTGATTATGCAGCTGAAAAGAAGGCATTAATCCAGCTAGAGATTAATTCAATGGTTGTGAAAACAAGGACATTATAGCATTGGATGGCCAGAGAGAAACGTGGGAAGGTGTTATGCATGAACAGATGATCTTGATTCTAACCTGTGTGCTTCATGTAAGTGTAGGTTTGGAGAAATTACAGGGACAGCCCAAAGCTCCATGGAGAGAAGAGGGAGCATTTTCATGTGTAGTTCTTCTTTCCAGCCCTTTGGAGAGCTTAAGATCAGAGTGGTACGGAACAGCATGGTGAGGACCTGCAGGGTAATGGCCAGGCCACAAAGGTAGCTAGGAGCAGATGCAGACAGGCCTAGAATTAGACTATTGAAACAATAATACTCACAGTGCTACCACACTGATCCAGGCAGCGTTACTTAAGTAACTGCCTGGAAGGGAATAATAGGGATCTGAAGAAGGCACATAACTTGTTTAATTTTAACCAGTTCTAGTGGTTGAAGGATGAATTAAAGCTTTGTGATGTTTAGGTAACTGCTGATTTAAACCATGATGGCTTAATAATAATCCTGACTTTTTCTTTTGTCTATCCTAGATTGGCTCACAAAATCCAAAGGACCTGCATGTAAGTAAACTTATATTTGCTGCTGTACTGTGAGAAATGAGCGTGGTATTTTAGTGGTTAACATAAGTGGCTGTGAGCTAGGATTCCCATTATACTTCTTGGTGTGTTGGATAGGCTGAGATTCATCTCTGGCCCATTTCCATTTTTGACCCTTATATTTGGGAAAGATGCTGCCCTCAGTTCGAGAGGGAGATCAACTTCATATGTTTCACTGTTCTTGAAGGGATCTCTGTGTCTTGTTTAGCATCTAACTTCAGGTGACTCAAGAAAACAAAATAGAATACATATTTCATTAAAATGGAGAGATAGATGCTGCTTGTGAGAGTTTTGAGGCTGCTAAGAGTATTGAGAGGACAGGCATGACAGGCTGAGGCAAAAATATCTTTTGTTTCTTTTTATCAAAAAAGTGCACGTCTTATCACAGACCATGATTCTTGATCTCTTCCACTGGATACTCCTGCTTTTTGTTTCATGTACTCATAAAAAGTAAAATCTTTCCAGTGTGCGTGTTGGGGATGTATGCAACTTTGGATGGAGTTGGGAAGCATGTTTGGCTTCCTTTTCAGTTCGAAATATGTAAAATTTTCTGTAAATCTTTGTTAAACTCTGGAATTTGATCTAATCAGTCTCAACTTTCCCTTCTCCAAAAAATAAAAACAGGAACAAAATCTGAGGGCAGTGGATTCATTATGAGGAACTTAAAGGTGTGGGAGGGAAGTTTTACCACCTAGCAAATTATGGTCTTTATCAAGTGGGACTTAAGAGCTGATGGAATCCTCTGAATCATAAATTTTTATGCACTGCCTGAATTCTACTCCTGAAGAGTGATATCATACACATGTAGCACAGTGTGTGTATTAAGGCGCTTTAATTTCTTGGCCGTGGTTGCTAGCAGGAAACTAAGTTGTTTTTAGAAAAACCTCAAGAGTTGGCTGGTCCAATTCACCTTAGCTTCTTGGTTTAGAATGAGAATGATGGAAACTGGGAGGAACTTCATTGCAGAGGGAGGCAGGAGGCGTGCTGAGTGCCATTTGTTCTCCAAGAGAAACTACTTGTGAACTACAGTCCAGTTTCTGACTCATCACCATCCTGGTGTCATTTGATGACTGCTGCCTGCAAGGTTGAAGATACAGACTTCTCTGTCTTCTTATGCAGCTTCCTTCTACGTATCACTGACTCTTTCCTCTTTATCGACTTGAGTCAATCATTAAGGAAGAGTTTGTTTGTTCCTAGTATCATGGGTAAAGTTCTAGCAGTTGGATAGAAGAAAGTTTGCTTGCTACTACTTTGTGCCTTTTGGCAATTCCTTGCCTCCTTCTATCCCTTTTGAATCCTACATTAGTTACCGCTACAACTGAGACATTACTTTTTAGGATATGTGTAATGTTTTTCATCTGACCAACCCATGTCTGCCATTGCTTCTCCAGCCTTTATGTTTAGCTGTAGCACCACAAGCAGTTGCTGCCTACTGTTCATGCTGCCAACTGTTACTGATTCTGCAAAGGGGATGGCAGAGCAAGAAGTAAATCTGCTCTGGAACTGTGGTAAACTTCAACGTGGGCTGACTACTGCTGGAATAGCTGGTGTGTGGTATGTAAAGCTGTGGCTGTGTCCTCCATGTGCTGACATAGGTGATAAGGAAGAAACAAATGGTAGGGCAAGGTGGGAAGCTGTAGGCTGTCTTGAGCTTTTGTGGCTGTGTTTGTCAAGGTTCACTGGAAGGTGTTCCTATCCGTGTCTAGATGAGGATTACTAAAATACTGCTGGTAACGGCCTGCTGATAGTCAGGAGTAAAGATAGGATACTAAGGGCACTTGAGCAGCAAGCTCAGAAATGTTTGTACCTTTGTGAGAGTAGTTGGAGCCCAGTGACAGGATTATGGCATTGTCTGAAGAGGTGGTACCTCGTTATCTGTGTGTACTGATCTGCATCTAAAAACAGTTTCCCTTTTATTGAACTGAAACCTCTGTGGAATGTTCATCTTCCTCTGCAAACAGGAATTCCCCCGAGGCTCTGCTTCTGCAAAGTGTTGTATTGAAGTTGGAGGACTGTGGAATTGCAGTGCTTCCAAGTACAACTCCTGGCCCTATGCAGGACGCTTCCCAAGAGTCACACCATGTGCCTAACAGTGTTGGCCAAATGCTTCTCGAACTCAGACAGGCTTGGTGCTGTGACCACTTCCCTGGAGAGCCTGTTCCAGTGCCTGACCACCCTCTGGGTGAAAAACTTTTTTCTGATATCTAGTCTAAACCTCCCCTGATGCAGCTTCATGCCCTTTCCTTCAGTCCTGTCACTCCTAAGAGTGAAGACTGGTACTTGTACCTGTTTCCCCTCATGAAGATGGTGACCTCATGAGGTCTCCCATCAGTCTTCTCTTCCCTAGACTGAACAAGTGACCTCAGCTGCTCCTCATAAGGCTTCTCCCCCTGACCCTTCACCATCCTTGTAGTCCTCCTTTGAATGCTCTTTAGTAGCTTTATGTCTTCTTTGTATTGTCGTATCCAAAACTGCGCACAGGACTCGAGGTGAGGCTACACCAGTGCAGAGCAGAATGAGACAATCCCCTTCAATGACCAGTTTTGACGGTGGTGTTAGAATAGCTTCACCCAAACTTATGGTGAGGTGGCAGTTGCTATAAATGCAGCAGCGCTTGTGAATGAGAATGTTTCAGTCTTTAGTTTGCTTTTCCAGTTAATCTGTGTTTCATCTGGTGTAAAACTTAGCTTGATCATTGCAGTGATTGTCTTCTTTTTCTCTTGTATCAGGAGGTTCTCTGGGAGATGGTAGGAAATGATGAGTTGCAGGAAACACTATTGCAGTAAATCCTGCAGTGTTTACAATGGAATTTGAAGTTGGTTTTTCCCTGTTGGTTCCCTGACTCTTATCAGAGGCAGTGAAAACTGAACACGGAATTGAAAAAGAACACTAGAAAGCCTTCTGGTAACCATCTGTCAGTTGTTACGTATCATGTGGTGGCAGGATGAAACTTGTGGGGTCTGGTCTGGTCGCTGATCTCCCCATAGCACTGAGTTCCAGTTGCTTTTGCCTGGGAAGCTGACTGCTCTCTGTCCCTTTGGAGTAGCTTTCACAGTGGGAGGGATTCCTCCCCGAGGCTGAGCTGCTTCCTGAAGTGGTAAGGATCGGTGTACTTATTTACGTTGGTTAGTTTCTTTGAGCCGTGCTCTTCTCCACTGATAGAGCCGTGCTCTCCTATACAAATACCTGTTGTGCCCATTTTAATGACCAGCTATGTATAATGCTTTATTTTTGTCGCGCAATTGTTCAGCAGTAGCAAGAGAGCAGCTTTTTCTTGTTTTCAATTCTTCCCCAGCCCATGTTTGTCCTGGGGTGTGCGTTCGGAGAGCGCAAGGCTGCAGTGCTGCGCCGCCAGCCCCCACCTGCACGCGTGGATTCATCTGCTTGATCTCGGGAGGGTCGGATGGCAGCTGCAGCTCCTGTCAAGCATGATGCAGGGCAGGGAGCTTAGGGGAGGAGAGTTACAAAAGGCCTAGTTTAAATCGTCTGTGTAAGGGCACAGCGGAGGCTCTGTCACCCAGGCCCCTCTAAGCCCCAACGCTTGTCTTCTGGTGCTATAGTTGTAATGACATTAGCATTTCAAAAAGGGGATTACCACAACCCCAGGTTCTGAGGGGAGAGGGTATTTTGGCTTGAAAAGTGGCTTTCTGGTTATCTCTGCCTGTTTTTCCCCCTGCCTGGGGATCCTGAAAGATTGGTGTAGGCATCTATGGCAAAAGTAGGTGGTTGTTTTTGCAAGGAAACTCGTTTATTGGCCTAAATGTAGGCTGGCAGATGTGAAGTTGTCACTGATAGCGTTCTTTCCTGCTGATGTCTCACAATTTCTGATGGAAAAGTTAAAGGGTTTGTGTTGATATCACAGCAGTATGCTAGAGAAGTATCCTACAGTCATGTTTAGAGGAAGGATGTACAGTCGTTGTACTAGTTTAGCTTGTGTATTTCAACCAAGGGAAATGGGGAGCAAATGCATCCTATTCATCACCTGCCTTCCACACCTCTTGTAGTGCCAAAAAACCCTTCTTGTGTCCAGGCACAGAATTTCAGGGCGATTCTGTGGGGAAGAATGATTGTATTCTTACCATGTATGGTTTAGCAACAAAAATTCTGCGGTGAAACTTAGCTCCTTACTCCTGCAGCTCTGTTGCATTACCCTCATCTCTGATCACAATTCAGTTGATAATTTTTCACTAAGTTCGCTTTCCCTTTGTTATTCTACTTGTGCTGGAAACTTGTGTTAAGTCTCCAGGTATGCTGGGCTCTAGTGGGAAATCCCTATGTTTGCTATATTGTCTCCAGTTCCACTGCCTATAGAAATGACAGGTCAGGTCAGGCAGATGGGTTGTCTGCTCCCTGGGGAAAGAGAACAACGGGATTTTGTCTTGTTTGCCTACCAGAGAGAGGCAAGCATGCTTTGTGTAACCTCTCTAATCATGTATGGGCCCTAAAATTAGCAGCTGACCCATGGTGTCCATGACAGGAGCCCCTTGGCTTGACTGAGCAGGGTTGGAGAGTGTGCAGCAGAACCGCTGGTGGTTGTGTGGAGCCTTGTCTAGAGCTGTTAGTGTTGTGTGTATTGTAGTATTGAATAGGAAAGGAAAGGTTTTAAGGGACGTTATTGTATGTGTGGGCTGAAGTGTTCACAGGCCTTAGTCTTTGTGTGTGAACATAAGGATTTCTCTTGCGTGTTCACACAGGGAATACCTCACCAAGTGGTTTTGCAAAGCAGTGCTGATGGAGTTGTGCATGTCCCTTGCTCTGGGTGCTGCGGGGAGCTGGACCTTGTCCAGTGACTCACAGCTCCTGCATGAGGACAAATAGGCAGAGCCTGGCTGGAAGAACTGCTGTAGCTCTTCCTGAGAGAGATGGCAGCCCTGAGCCACAGATAAGCTGTCTCACTCAGCATCAGGGAGGAGCAGAAGTAGTTTTCTCTGTAAACACAGTATATAGGGTGTTTGGTGTGCCGGGAAAGGGAGGCATTTAACTTCTCTGCATGAAAATAGGAACTGTGGAAGACCTTCCAAGAGTGTGGTGGCTTCTGATGTGTGTGCTTGCTCAGTGTATTTCTAATTCTGCCAGTCTTCAGGCCCATTCTAACCTTCCGCAGAGCACACATTTGTCTATGAAGTTCAACACAGAGAGATTATCTTGAACACTAGAGATTGAATTGAACCTACACGGAGTGAAGGTAGAGGATCTGAGTGCCCTGTACTGGACAGAAAACACAGCTGCTGTGGTCACGCTGTCTTGTCCTCTCCTTTTTTCTGTTTCTGCAAATGCACCGGCAGACACAGCTATGCAAGTCTGCCAGCTGTCTCCTTAGGAAGTTAGTCACTGAGTTGCTGTGCAACCAGCTCTAGTTGCACAGGCTTTCCAATTTGCAGTTAAACTTAGCTACTGTGCATCTGTGTGTGGCTGCTTTTGAGTTGCTGCATCCTCTTTTTGAAACACTTTTTCTGGTAGTGATGATAGAAATTAAATATTCAGCATTACGATAGAAGCAGGCTGGAGAAGAAGTAAACTGTAAATCCAAATGCTGTGAACTAAAAATCTAAGAACTTAAAAATGCAGGAAACAACAAACAGCCTGGTTTTAAAGGGGCTGGTCAAGTTTTATGTTTACTGTGGGGGTAACTGTCTTTCATTCTTTCCAATTTCAGGGCAATTGCTGTTTTAAGGCTTGCAAGAGAAAGATAAGGGCTGAATGAATAAGTGCTGGCCATAGTATTTAGTGATTTAAGAGCATTTATAATTATTATGGAATAACAGGAGTGGAAAAAAGCATGAAAGAAAAAGTATTTTTATTTCCCTTGGTCCCTGTTTGAATTAATGAATTTAATTACTTGGAAGTAGCTAGTAGCAAACTTGTGACTTTTTTCAAGTGTACTTTTAACAAGACTGCAAATTTTAAAAGAGGCAACTCAGTGAAAATAATTGAAGACATAAGACCTTATCTGCTATATCCCTCATTGCAAGTGCTTTGTGTCAGTAGATGTTGAGAACTGAATTAATATGCCTCTGATGTATTGAGAGGGGAGAAACCGGGGCAATAAGATGCAATTCTAAATGTGGGGAAGCAAGTGAGATACTGACTTGCAAATAGATAGTTATAATAAGGTTCTTTCTTTTGTTCCTGTCAGCATAAGATAGAGACAAAATATGGAAAGTAAATGACTGCACAGTAATGGGATTCTGTATAACACGCGGCAAGAGTGCATGAGGTGGGAGAAATGAGCTGGGGCAGAATGCCAGAAGATCTTTCTACAATAAAGTTTGTGTCAGAAATTCTTCACTTCTTGATGGTTTAGTTTAGATTCCATTAAATTCCTATTTCTTTTGTCAGTTTGCATGGGTCCTTTTGAAGTGATATGGCATCTAGGTAAGTAATAGCAAAGAAAAATAGCATTGCATCTTTAAATTAGGAAGGTATCCAGTGGGATGACTCTGATGTCAGGTACACTTACCATCCTATCAGATTTTCTAAAGTGCTTGTGTCCCACTGGTAATCAGCTGGGAGAGGATGTCTCATGTCATGCAAACACTACTGAAAATTTTACCTAGTGTGTTTACAGTCTGAAAGAGGGAGTTAACATTCTGCTCCTTAAATTTGTAGGCAATACATTACTGTAGGAGAACTTCAAAATTATCATGAAAACTGAGTAATGTGAGATTACTCAGAGAAACATCTGGAAATCCATGAAGAGACACTGAAGCTGTTTTTCTCAAAAGGTTACTTGACTGTAAGAGGATTGTGGGGGCGTTTGGAAGAAAACTTGAATTCCCTCAAATTGCAGCTCATTCTGAGTTGTTTTCAGGAAGGCAAGGTAGTACCGGATGCCTTCTGCTTTCCTGTTTGTGGGTATGTACCCCCAGACAATACTGACTATCACTACTAAAAGTCTACCAGCAGTACAAGAAAACTTCTTATTACCAGTTGTCCAATTTGGTGATGAGAACAGCGACGTTGCCAGACCTGGCTAGGCCCTGAATTGAACACTGATGGAAGGAAGCTTAATACTCCTGCTGCAGTTCTGCCTGGAAAGATGCGTCTGTGTTCCCAATTTTCCCAGTAGCAATGGGGTCTCCTATTGTCTTCAGCGTTTGCATGAGCCCCAGTGTGAGGGGCTCCCCAGGGTACAGTTTATTAGAAAATACATAGTATGCTGAATAAAGCAGTTTTATGCAGCAATGGTGAGACACTTTCTTGCGGTTTTCTAAGCGATACTTTTTGTCAAGTCATCAAGAGAAATGTTTGAAAGCAACATGCCATGTTTGGCCAGTGTCATCAGGTGCTCAACCACGGCACAAGCATGGCCCCTGACTGGAGCCAGTACACGTGTCATAGGGCAGAAGTAGCTGTTTCTTCTTGCTCAACGAGCATCTCTCGCAAATCCATCTTTTCTGTTCCTGAGGGCTGCTGCAGCCCTGGAGATCTTCTTGAATGCAGCATAGCTTTGTCTGTGCAGGTGTTATGCACTTTTAGGCAGGAACTCGCTACAGTCTAGGAGATTGTGATTCATCAAGAGGATTTCCATGTTATGTTCCCATTACCATAAACCTCAGTTTTAACCATTTTTACTGAGAAGTGCAAGTCACTTAATATGTCTGAATTTTGTACATGCACCCACGTGGCCTCATCTCAGAAGGGAGCATTATGGGAAAACCACTTTTCTGGGAGCTTTTTGCAGAGTCTAGACTGGAAATCTGTTGCCAGTATATGTGCTAGACTGGGACTAGAAGTTTCCAAGCAGTGTGCTTCAGAACACATAATAACAGTCCATGTTGTGCTGCCTGCTACATGATGACACCTTTCAAATTGCTTTAAGTGTGTTAAAATAAAACTTTGAATGTCTTTTTGCTTTTCAGTGGGAGCAGTTTCTGTAATTGGCAAAGGTATGTGCCCCTGAAAAAGAAGGTATATGATCACAAACTGCCTCTGTTGTGGAGGAGCATGTTCTACACAATGGAGTAACTTCCATTGCTGATGACAGATTTAAAAAGAGCAGAAAGAGAACTCCAAAAAGCACACTTGTTTAGAGGAAAACACAGGTGTAGCTGGGTAGCTTACTCTTCCCTGTGGAATTACCACAGCAGTATGGTCGTTGGAGGGTTGTGTGGGATCAGTGTCCTTCCAGAGCAGCAGAAAAGATCCTGTGATTTGATTTGTTTACCCTGTGAGCTAAAGAGTAAATGTCAACTGTCTGGTTGTCTCTTCTGTCCTGAGAATAAGAGTGAGTGTGACAGCTTTGATGTGCAGTAACTAGGTTGCTGTGATTTGCATTCATGGCTTTAAGTTCTGATGCTTGTGGGGGCAGGGCTATGAAAGTAAGAGCGTGGCATTTAATATAAGCAAACACCTCCACCCTCCTTATTAATAAGGCCATACTGACTGGAAAGAAAAATAGGGAAAAAAACTCAGTGTCATAATCCAAGTGATTTATCCCAATGATAGGGAGGCTCCTGCCCTCTTTGACCTCAGGCACAATACCAGGAAAAACAGAACGAAGAAGAGTAGTGGGTCTCTCTTCTGGGGAACACTAGTTTTCCAGACAATAAAATCTCTTTCTATTTCTTGGGAAATCACTTAATGCTGGTGGACATTGACACAGTATAATGGTGTTTAGCCACAAAACAGCCTTTGCACAACATCAGCTTAAGAAGGAAGCACCTATTTTGACTTTTGTTGTTGTGTGACTATGAGAGAATGAATTCTATATTTTGACAGTGCCACGTCTTGATCATGTATTTTAGAAATAGTAACTTTGAAATGCCTGAGTCCTTGGCAAAAAGATCTCATCCAGAGTTTTGGAAAAGGGCTTTTCCTACTTTGATTCTAACATACTTATTGTGAGATTTTAGAAGGTTCTTGTGTGCATGCACAGAAGGAATGTTGTTAGCTGGAGGACATGTTGTCAAACTCCAGTTGAGTGCTATGACCAGTAAGCAGTGATCTGGGAGGAGGACACAGAGGAGCTTGTACGTTTAGATTGCAGTCAAGTATTTTATTAATACCCTGATGAAAGATGCAGAGGAAGTGCAGCTGGGGAGTAGGAACTTTTAACACTTCTCCCTTCTTTCCCAAACTTGAGCTACTTTCCACAAAAGCTGAGCTGTCTCCTAGGAATACTGTCCTCTGCTCTTCATGTCAACTGCCAGAATATAGTTGTTCTTGTGAGTACATCCTCATGGCTAAAGTAGCCTATTCTAAAATGTGAATAGAAAAGGCAGGGGATGGAGAAGGAGCAGAATTAAAGGATAGTGCTGCAGGCTCTCTAACATGATGAATGCTGTGAAATTGAACGCAAGAGCTTTTGGACAGCCTAACTATAATTGTGTTGGCAACAGGAAGAATGTTCTGCCCATGTCTGTGTGATATATATCTGGTAAGAAAGAGTAACTCCTGTGTGCTGAGCAAATTGTATGGGAGTGGAGGAGATTGGAAGAAAGGAAAATGACCAGAGGTTTGAAAGAAGGGGCTGTGGCATTTTTATGCTGCCTTTTGTCCTGGTAGCTCCCTGCTGAATATGATTCTGCCTGTTGCCTTTACTACTAATGCAGTGGGGTTTCTGTTATTTCCTTCCCCTAAAAGATTTCAAATATCATTTTCCCCAATCACATGGAGAAGATAGGGAAACAAATGAACAAAACTAGGAAAGCTGTGAGTAAAGGAGATACTGCTTCTGTCTGTAGTATCAGAATGGCTTTATAATGCCTGTGGTTGATCTGTAGGCTTCCTAGATGGTATGTGTTCGAGACACCAGGTATTCCTAGCAAACTTGACCCAAATAGTCAAGTGTAGGTTTGGAGATCTGGGATTTCTGTTTATATTGTTCCCTGATAATGCTTATTCTTTCTGATTAAATGCACGTGCTGTTCTCTGAAATCTTCTGTATTGGTATGAATAAAATCAGTTACAGAACAGTAACTGGTAAGTTTAGTAAAGGGACTCCTGGTTTTTATCTGGAACTATATTTTACGATCTCGATGTTAATTTATCAACATCAAAATAACTTCCCTCCATGTTGTTTTTTCCCTACTAGTAGTTCTCTTATTTAAGTGTTCTCAAGGAGTCTGCGTACACACTGGGAGAGTTCCCAAGTGTGCCTCTCTCTGGGGGGCAGCATTTTCTGCTATTTTTAGCATGATTTCTTTGAGTGTTCCATTTCCTTTGTGTGGGAAACTCTACTAACTGGAATGAAGTTGAACCATGCAGTAAATGGATCTCAGAGTTACATGGGAAGCTTTCTCTCCACTATCGAGAAGCGTTATAAGCACTGTCTGAGCATTTTTGCTAAACCTTCTGAGAAACTGAGCTACCCTGGGCAGTTGAAGAGACATCATGGTGTTGCCTGGCATAGAATTACTACATTTTGGAAACAATTGATGTGGGGACACTCTCTGTGTAGTGTTTATTTTCACTCTGTCTGGAGCCTTCACTTGTGTCAACTGGTAAACTCTATCTGGCCATAACACTTGGTGGTTTATTGCCTCTCTACTGCATTACAGTCTAGAAGGTGTGATGGGAGAAATTTGAACATCTACTGCAAGGAGAAAGAAAAACTTTATTAACTGGTGATTGTTTAAGTGATAAGGGTAGAATTCTTAGTTTGGGGAATTTATGGAGTCTAGAGAGGCCCTGAATTCTGTAGAGCACATGAAGGTAAGGCTAGATAATGAGCTGGGAATGGCAGTAGAGCTGTTGAATTAGTTAGCATGAGTCTCATGTGAGAGACGCTCTTTTCGGCTCCCCAAAAATGGGACTTGCAAACATCATGAGGTCAGCTGTTAAGATATGGGGTGCCTCGTGTGTTGAAGGATCCTTTGTTTTTCTTGAAAGTATCAGATGATCTGCTTGTGAGCTGCCTCCTCACAGACCTAGGGCTTGCTGAGTCAGTGCCCAGGGCATGTAGGTGCCTGATGTCAGGATTGATTGGCAGAAACCAGTCAGGAAGGTGTGTGTAAGGCAGGTTCAGCAACTGGATCTGTAGAGAGAGGGAACATAACCTCTGCCTTCCCTTATTTTAAGCTTTTGTCGTATAAGCACCCTTAGTGGAAAAAAACCCCCAGATGTTGCTTTTTTGTTTTGTTTTCCTAGGTTGAGGGAGTATTAGATGGGAGCACTGATACTGGGGAGGCGCTGGGATTTGGATACTTGCTTCCTACCATTCTACCATTGTATGATCATGTGATGACGTAGGAGGCAGATCTGGGTCCAGCTGTTGTATGAGTGTGAGCAGTCCCCAGGGATGTGTTCTCAGCGTTTCTCTGAGCTCTGGCCCCAGCTCTGAGGAAGCTGGGAACGCTCAGGAGTTTTCCCCTTTTGTACTCAGCCACTTCCTGTGGCATTCAGGCATGCTGCAACAGCTTCCTCTGCTGCATTCTTCCCTGAAATACTGTTTTTCTGTGTAAGGAACTTGAAACTGCTTTGTTGTTCCATGACTTGGGAAATCGTGATTGTTGGTTTTAGCTGACAGGCTGTAACTTTTCTCTTACTGTCTTGGTTGCTCTTGCATACTGTTTCCCTTCCAAAGTTTGAGTCAGGTGGTGGGTGTGAAATCTGTCTCCCAGGTCAGTGTCTATAGTACGCACATACTTGTGTTGACCAGGGTAGTGGAAGGGATTTTAGACTCTGCGGAATCATGAACCTATAAATAAATCCTTTAAATAGTTACTTGGGATTTTTTGAATAATCTGCCTCTCCCACCTCATCCTCTTTCTCAGAATATCACATAATTGTAATGATGTTTGATATAAGTCTCTTTATGAAGAGAAGATGGTTCTGCAGCTCTTGAAACTAAATTTAAAATGTTGTCCTTCCCTTTAACATCCACCGGTCCCAGGAGAGGCAGTGCTGCCCGTACAGTCCCTGAGGGCGGGGGAACAGAAGCCTCCTCCTGGCGCAGCGACAGCTGCCCCCTCCCAGCACACAGCACTTGCCCCCCCTCGCTTGCCTCCAGTTTCCTGGGTCAGGGACGGGCGCACGGTGCCGCCATTGAGAGCCCCCTCCCCGCAGGCAGAGCAGAGGCACTGCGCATGCGTTGGCCGGCTAAACTTGCAGACGGATGAATCAAAATTGCAAAAAATTTGCCTTGCAAATGGGCAGGGTCATAATGGAGAGGTCGCAATGCACCAGGGATTCACTGTATATAGTATCAATCAGGCTTTGTCTGTCAAAGTTAAGAATGATCCGGGTGAAATGAAGTCACTGAGATGTGATTCTTGGTACTTCCTGTAACCAAAACTCAATCTAGCATTTTTGTGCTGTTGTTTTGCTGTTAAATTATGTTGCCCTGAGAAATACTCTTGCTGGTTTAGCAACATATGACATGCCTGGTGATGTTGTATAAGATGTAGCTGAAGGAAGCCACTTGAGAATGCTGAGCAAATAAGTGCCTCAGAACAATAAATGAAACTTACTGAAATGTCATCAATAATATAACAAATACAGCTGGCATGCAAGAAGCAGAAGAAGAGAAGAAAACAGATGGTAACACTGAAGGATGGTAATGTAGCATATGCATCTTTAGCCATATGATAGTCCTATTTATGACAATATAAGTTGAAAAAAATTCCTGGTCAGAGAGACCTGTGTGGAAGAACTACCTAACTGTGAAGTCCTGCCTTCTGGCTTGGCTTACTTGATGTAGAAAAAGAAGATGTGAATATTAAAACAGTCAAATTAATCTGTAAATGTTTGTTGTTGAAATTAATTACATTGCTAACAAGAACCCTTAAATCAGCCCACTGACTACTCCAAATTACATAACTGAATCTATATATATTCATGGAGGCAGACAAAGGCCCTCTGAAGGGAGAAGTTGAGTCAGGGAGGCAAAATTTCAGCTTAGGTATCAGTGGCACGTGTCTCTAGGCCTAGGTCAGAAGGACTGGAGCACCTCTCCTATGAAGACAGGCTGAGAGAGCTTGGATTGTTTAGTTTGGAGAATAGAAGGCTGTGAGCAGACCTCATTGCAGCCATCCTGTGCTTAAAGGAGGCTACAAGAGAGAGCTGGAGAGGAACTTTTACAAGAGTGTGTAGTGATAAGACAAGGAGGAATGTCTTTCAACTGAAAGAGAGTAGGTTTAGACTAGATATAGGAAAACATTATTTACTGTGATGTGCTGGAACTGGTTGCCTAGAGAAGCTGTGGATGCCCTATCCATTCAGGTGCTCAGGGCAGGGTCACCTAGGGCGTGTTACACAGGAATGTTTCCAGGTGAGTTTTATCTCCAGAGAGGGAGGTGCCACAACCTGCCAGGGCAGCCTGTTTCAGTGCTCTGTCATCCTCAGTGTAGAGTTCTTCCTCATCTTGAGGTGAAACTTTTTATGTTTCTGTTTATGGCCATTGTTCCTTGTCCTGTCACTGGGTACCACTGAAGAGAGTCTGGTACCATCCCCTTGACACCTGCCTTCAAGATATTGTTAGGTGTTGATGAGATCCCCTCTCAGCCTTGAAGATTAGATGAAACAGGCCCAGCTCCTGCTGTCTCTCCTCATGAGAGAGATGTTCCAGACCCTTAATCATCTTTGTAGCTTTAAGTTGGCATTTTAGTTGCTACAAAACAAAGAACCTGTCCAGATTACTAGGGAATATAAATAAGAAGCAGAGACTATGTACAGTCTTATATTCCTTGTTGTTTAAAAGCCACAAAGTGCTGAGAAACAAAACAGAGGTTTAGCAGTCCTTGAGGAGATCTGCTCTATTTCCTGAAGGTTTTGTTTTGAAACAAAAATGGTGGTGTTTGAGGTTTCATGTTTTATATCAAATGCAAGGAATGGTCTTTGATCTTTTTTTGTATTTTTGTCAGGCATTGAGGGCTATGAATATGTTCTGTCAGAGTTGCTATCTCTGACTTGTTTTGTTGCATGCTTTAATAAGCTGGGTTTTTTTTTAATTACATGCTTTTTCAAGCTGGATATTTTGATGTGCTTGTGTTTGGGTTCCAATGGCTGTAGTGAAAGTGTCAAAGGACAAGCAGTATATATTTCAAAGGGTGAGAACTCCTTTTACACATCTTCTCTGAACACTTTTCTTGCTAGCTGTGGAAAGAGCTTGTTTTTTGAACAGTTTCCAAATCCTGGCTTTTTTCAGTTCGAGTATGTTTATTCTCTGGGAGTTTGAGATGAGGAGCTAGAAAGACAAAAAGGAAGAATTCGTGTCTGCTGCTAGGCATGCTTTTGACAATTTGCTATGTCATATCCATTAATTTCTGTAGAGCTGTTGGTAGGAAGTGGGGAAAATGGAGATACAAAAACAAACACTTGGAAGTACATCTGTATAGTAAGACAGTCTTCTCAAAGGTGGTTGAGAATCTGAATTCTTCTATATGCTGCATTTGTATGCATAACACTAAGTTGCCATTTACTTTCCATGAGCCATTTGATCCCCAGCAGACTCTGAGTGGGTGCAGTGTGTGGGACTTTGCCTGTTCTGCCAGAGCTGATGATGTCTTCTGTGACTGGTAAATCAAAGTAGCAGCAGCAGCATCCCAACAGATCTTGATGCCTCTTGCTAGTCATTCTCCAGTCACGAAGCAAGCTTACTAATAGCTTCACTGGCTTTCCTGCTTCTTGCCGAAAACAATTTCTAATTACTCTTATTGCCAGTATATAGACAAGACCATGTACTGACTAGGTGCTAGCTTTCAGTGCAGGTTATCAGGGTCTGACACCACCTTTCCTGCTACTGCCTCACTAGCTCTTAAATTGCCCAGCAATTGGGGAATTTAAAAATTCCCCAATCATAACTCTTCTCAGTGGAAGAAACTTCTTACTTTTCTTTGAAGATTGGTTCTTCAGCTTCACTCTGTGTGTCTTAGAGTTTTTGAGTCAGTAGAATCTATGTCAGCTAATTGGTTCAAGGAAGTGTAGCTCAGAATGATTGAACTTATGCAAGTGTGAGTTTGTAAGACTTAGGAGTCTCTGGAAAAGTTAGGTTTGCTTGTGGAGTACTTCTGTCACTATGTGGTCTGAGATGCCTCCCACTTTGAACAAGATGACTTGAAGTGTTCAAGTGGTTTTTGCAGGTTTTTTCTGCTAGACTCTGCAGAGAAGTTGTTTGTGATACTGAGCTCCTCCAAAGCTGGAAGAAAATACTTAAAACTTACAGCTAACCTAACCACATGTAGAGCAAAAATATGAAGTGTGCTTAGGAGAGGCTTGCTGGTGAGACAGGGCTCCTAAATCTCTGCAGTTCTGCCCAGTCAGTGGTATATTATCAAGTACTTGTTCTGACGAGTCCCATGACACAGATGAGTCATTCTTAAAGGATTAGAAAATCATCCCAGAAATTAGATTCTCTTGTGTTCAATGGTCCTGAGCAGAGCCAAAAGTCAGAAGAGTTAGCATGGCAGGATGAAAAAATACTCTCCCATGTGTACTGATGCCTGAGGTTTTAGAATTGCTGTCCTCCCCAGCTTTTCCCTAGCAAAACTGTTAGTAGGTGTACTGCAGAGGGAAACTAAAGTAACTGAGGGCTCTGAGCTTCCCAGTGCGGTTTCCACACAGATGAAAGCGGAACAGTGTTTAGCACACAGCGATCGTCTGTGTGCATGCTATTACTAGATCAGCCTTGGCCAAACTTCCAAATTAGTACTTTTTGGGTAGGCTGAGTCAGAGGCGACAGCTGCTGCTGCTGAAAGGATGAACAATGAATCAGCTCCAAAAGGCTCATTAGTGAACAAAGGAGACCTACCAGGGCAGAGTTTTAAAGTGACCTGGCTAATGTATCTAGACTCAAAAATTCTTACTTCAGAGATTCCTGTGTTCTCTTGGAGCTTAGGACTGCCTCTTGAGTGGATTCATGACTGTGCACTGACCTGTGTCAGGCCTCAGAATAAACCATAGCTGTAGCAATTTAGAGTGAGATTTCTCCCTCCCCCACCAATTCCAATTAAATTGATCTCTCCCCTCAAAGGGAAGTGAAGAAGATGGAAAAAATTATTTATTAAGTGAAGTACATGGATTTATAACTAAAAATCCTCCAGGAAGTTAAGGAACACCAAGAGAAAAAAAAAAACTGTTGTTGTTGTCAGTCTGACACTGTCCGATTATTTTTTCCTCCCCCAGGCCTGGGGGAAGAGGGGAAGGAAGGGCCAAAACCTTGTTCCTGGCTAGATGTGGAGCCTTCCAAGGCAGGTAGTTGAGATTCTTTGTTTCAAAGGGGTTCTGCAGACAATACTGTTTTAAAACAGCAATGTGGACTACAAAACACTGAAATGCCTTTACCACACATATCATAATGCTAACCTACGACAGTAGCAGAACTGGGGTTAGAAGGTGGGCATGAGCTGGCCCTTTCAGCAAGGGGGAGCCCATTGTTGTGCTGGTTGGTGGTGTCTGCCTGACTTCCACCTCGCAGTGGAAGAGAAGCAATGGTACCATGGCAAACAGCCTTTAATGGCAAGGGTTCCAGGAAGGCTGGACATAATTTAAGAATGAGCTCATGAAGGCACAGGGGCAGGCGCTCCCAATGTGCTGAAAGACAAGTTGGGGGGNCCCCAAGCCACTCTCCATAATTTACCAACAGTCCTGGCTTACTGCTGATGTACCGCAAGACTGGAAATTGGCTACTGTGACACCCATCCACAAGAATGGCCGGAAAGATGATCCAGGCTCAGAGGTGACCTGATTGCTGTTTACAACTACCTGAAGGGAGGTTGTAGTTGAGTGGGTGTGAATCTCTTCTCTCAGGCTGCCAGCACCAGAACAAGAGGACATAGCCTTAAACTGCACCAGGGAAGGTTTAGACTTGATGTTAGGAAGAGGTTTTTCACAGAGAGAGTGATCTCTCATTGGAATGGTCTGCCCAGGGAGGTGGTGTAGTCACCATCCCTGGAGGTGTTTTAAGAGAAGACTCGATGAGGAGCTCGGTGACATGGTCTAGATAATGGGAGGCTCAGATGGACAGAGCGTGGTGCCCGTGGTTCCACAGTTGTGGGTTCGATCTCGGGATGGGCATTCGGTTGGGACTCGAAGATCCTTGAGGGTCCCTTTCAACTTGGAATATCGTGTGATCCTGTGACTCCTATTGCTGTTAGTGTTACCAGCCACGTGATAAGTGTCATGCAGGCCTGATTTCTGTACTAGGCTGAAGTGTCAGGAGTGAAAGTAGAATCGTATGGAAATCACAAGGAAGTTAAGCCTCCTGAAGCACTGCAAAATTGAAGGCCTCCTGTCACTTGCTGGTAGAGACAACTTTTGCTCTTCTATATCCTGAAGGTACATCCTTACCTAGCATCAATAGAGGGACTGTATTTATTTCAGTCAGGCCTTAACAGACCAGTCAGTGCAGGTCAGTCATCTCTGTCCTGTCAAAACCTGGTGTCCAAAATCAGCATGAACATCATGTTATGCTTTCCCTGTACTGTCTCATTGTTTTTGCTGAAGAGTCAGATGTTTTTCCTGACACTAGAGCCCCATAGTGCGTATCAGGCTTTTATCCTAAAAAAAACACCTTTGGGGTATTGCTGCATCCAAAACTTACTTAGGAACAGACAAGGAAACAATAGGGTGTATGTGCTGTTAGCTCTGGAACCAATTTTTAGTTTTGTAGTACAGTCAGGTCTCCTATATCACAGACCTGCGGTCTTAATCGGGTTCCGCAAAGCCCTACTTCTGTGTTGAATGGCAGCTCATTAATATGCAAATTTGCCCTGCACCCTCAGACAGCTCCCCAGCGCTATTTCGGCACTGTGTTGCTGTGTATCGCTTGCCGTGGTGGCCGTGCCAGGGAGGTGGCGAAGCGGCAGAGCCCCGGCTGTGCCTGGGGGGGCTGGGGAAGCAACGGAGGTCGGGGGGACAGCAAAGTGGAGCCGCCATGGCTGGGACAGCATAGGTGGCCCAGCTGCTGTGGCCGGGCTGAACTGCCACTGCAGCTGTGCAGCTTGCTTTGCATATTCATACTGCCTAATTGAATATTCATGCGTGCCAGGTCGTGCATGCGCAGTTGTGAAAAGGTGCCTCCTTTTAACACTGAAAAATCATGCTGCTAAGATGTGAAGCTGCAATATGGGGGGCACGAAGTGGAAGAGGGCTGACTGTATTTTGGAAACAGATGATAGAAGACAAGATGACAAATCAAAGCTGTGTGATGGAAGTAAGTTCCTGCACAGCTGTCTGTTCCTCTTTCATGAGACCATCAAACTATTTTGACAATTTTTAATATTCTCAAATAATCTCTTCCTTGTTGCGCTATAAACTAAGATGTAGAATTGGAAGAGCTGTCAGTGCAAGGTAGTGATAAGTGTTAACTGTCTCTGTCCCATGTGGCAAACACTTTGGGACTCTTTATATTTCTTAATAATCAGAATTTCAAACAAAAACCCCTATGCAACTTTTTTTAGAGGGACCCTCTTAATCAAACTTTTGAAGGGGGAAGAACCCACAAGGCTACTTAAAACAGCAGGTTTTGGGTTTCAAAAGCAGGCTCTCGGACCCTGCTGATTATACAAAGTGTTGTTACAGCAGTTGCTTAATTTCCTTCTTGGAACATGTGGAAATAATTATGGAGGGATTGGAAAAAGGCACAGGGAGACTGGAAACAGCCTTGGAAAACAAAAGCAAAGGAAATGTGGGCTACTTGGAAAGTTGTGCTGTGCCCGTGGATGAGAGCAGGTTTCTGTATGAAATTAGCTTTTCTGGAGACACTGTACTGCTGACTCCAACTGCAGCCCAGATGAAAATTTTTTATACTGTCCTGGCAATATGGAATGCTGTAAAGTATTTGGTCTTCATCTTTACTGGACCTGAGCAAGCTTCATGAGCTTCCAGATACATCACCAACAATTTTAATTTATTTATGTGTGTGTGTGGGCAACAATAAGATGACTTTATCAGAAGATCATAAAAGTACTTCTGCAGTTGTTCCTGGTTTGTTTTGTCCTCCTTGTTAATGTTTCCAGAATTAATTTACCAATCCTGGCTTTGTTTAAAAGCACTGGGTTTTTGTCTTATGATTTAGTACTATTCTGATGTCCAGAATGCCTGGTGCAGATGAGAGCTCCTCTGCAGCCAGCCCTATACAAACATAATGCAGAGCCAAGTCTGAAAAACTTGGCAGTGTTAAGTCTCAGAGCCTGTCAGGCTGAATCATTTGGGAACCTATCTGAGGGAAGCACATACAGGTGGGCCTATTACAGGGAAAATAATACAGTTGTCATAGTGAGTAGCATTTTTCTGGGAAGGCAGATCTGCTGCTGCAATTGTGTTATGGTTGCTGCTTTCCATTGTGGAAATCTTTCTTTCACAGATGGAGTTTTTGCTAGTCCTGGAATTTGTGTCTTGGTTTTCCAGTTGCCTAGTGTATAGCAAAGTCTTGTCCTGTTTTGGAGCGGGAAAGGAACTGGAAAAATATAAATGGGTTTTTTTCTGCTGAAGTTTCAGTGAGAGGGAGAGTTGCTTAACTGAAGGAAGGCTTTCTAGGGGGCAAAGAGGAGCACATTTTGTATCCAGCTGATCTGTAGCACAGTAGAAGCACTAATGGCAGCTTCATATAGCTTAAACATTTTGACTCTCCTAGAATGTAAATATAATTTGCATTTTAGAGCAAGCTTTGATGCTAATGATCTTCTTTTTAGGAGAGAGATAAACTACTGGGGGGGAAAAAATCATATTTCTAATAGAAAGACAGACAAGACCAGTAATTAATGTTGCAGTAGCAGGCTTCCTTCATGGTTGGCTAATCACAGCTGAGTGTTAATAAGCATGGAGGTTTTTTAAATACTGTTGTAACGTGTTAATTAAGATAATTCAGCTCCATGTGTCTCTTGAGTTGCCAGATGGCAACTGCATTGGTGGAAGGCTGCAATTAGAGTGGTTTTTCTTGCTTTTTCTTCCTCTGCTCTAAGGAAAAACCAACTAGTCCCGCCCCCCCCCCCCCCCCCCCAAAAAAAAAAAAAAAAACCCAACAAAAAAAAGAAGAAAAAAGGCAGCTTTGGTATGTATGGGATGGCTGTGAGGGGTTGCCTGTTACTGTACACATTGTAAGTGCTTGTGTCTAATTATATAAATGCACAGCTATATGATTATATATACAAATCTCTTTGCTTTTGTTCTTCTCATTTACTCACTTTATGACATAAAGAAAAATAAGCCTCCTCTTCAGAGTATGCCCTTGCTTGGGGAATTGTGATTTTCCTGTGAAGACTCCAGTCCTGCTCAGTTTGGTCTGCTGTCATTGACTTCAGAGTAAGCAGTATCTGGAGCCAGTAAAGACAGAGAGCTTATTTTTCAGTGGACTTTGGCCTCTGCTTAATATACAGAGCCCAAAAGAGGGTTATGTTTTGCAGTGTGTTTTTAGGGAGGCTTGAAATATTTTAGGGGCAGGGTCAGGAAGAAGTGTGTGTGCTCACAATGGAGGCTTTTTATTGACTTCTGCCTCCTGTAAGTTAAATATAAAGAGGCCCTTTAGCCTCAGCTGTTGTGACTGGACCCTGGCAGCAGCTGCTGTATTGGATTTGCCCCTCTGGGAAATGACCCATCTGCTCATGTGCTAGAGAAAGCCAGAGTGCTGAAAAGAAGAAGGTTCAAAATCTGTTCTCCTGCTTCCAGTCCCCATCTCCACCCCAGAAATTACAGACCAGTGGAAAACCTGGGCATCTGGTAATCTGTTCTGTGGAGTGAATGCTGTCTCTGGCTAAAAACACACCAAATTCTCAACTCGTGCCAGCTGGCAGGGGATAGCTCAGTCTGAGTCCCTTTTCAGATGTTGTATTTGCAGCTGCTGTATTTGTGTAGCACACAGGTTAGCGTACTTGTGGGCAATAAACAAAAAAACCTACCACCTTGAGCTTACCTGAAACGGGAGCAAAGCATACTTCACTTCCTCTGGGAAGGACCCACTTGTCCTCTAGAGAGAAGGCTTTCTAATGGCTGCAGGAGACATTGGTGTTGGAATTTCATTATGTAGGCTAAAAAATGTCCCCAGGGTGTTGGAAGAGGGTAAAATCTCAAATACAGTGAATCCCCGATGCATTGCCACCTCTCCATTACGACCCCGCCCATTTGCGAGGAAATTTTCTTGCAATTTTGATTCAGCTATTTGCAAGTTTACCCAGCCGATGCGTGCCCAGTGCCTCTGCTCTGCTGAGGGGCAGTGCCTGTGGGGCGGGACTCACCCCGCCCTGCGGGGAGGGGGCTCACAATGGCGGCACTGTGCCCCTGTCCCTGACCCGGGAAACTGCCCCACGAAAGTGAGGCAAGCGAGGGGGGGCAAGTGCTGTGTGCTGGGAAGGGGCAGCTGTCGCTGCGCCAGGAGGAGGCTTCTGTTCCCCTGCCCTCTGGGATCATATGGGCAGTGCTGCCTCTCCTGGGACCGGTGGATGTTAAAGGGAAGGAAACTCCAATACCAATCCAACTCCCCCCCCCAGGGACACCCCTTCCCCACCACAGAGGAATGGCGAGCATGCCTGGTGGCAGCAGCCAGGTTTCCGAGCCCACTCTGACTTGGGAGACACAACACCCCACCCCATCCCCCCTGAGGATCTGTGGGCTTCTCCAGGCTACTGTGACTGCGCGCTCATAGCCCAAACCCCACACTGCTGCCAGTGCCCAACGCTCGGCCCTGCCAGGGCTGGGGGGGAGCAGCGGTGCGGGGTTTGGGCTGCGAGCACACACAGTCGCAGTAGCCACTCAGAAACGGTTCCCTTTGCTCGCCTGTGCTGAGTGAGACCATGGGAAGGAGTGGAAAATTGTGTGCAGGAGTGGAAAAATGCTCCGGAGTGCCAGGGGGTGGAGCAATGGGCATGGCCTGCATGCATAGTAATGACCTGCGCTTCTTTGCGAGTTTGGCTTTTTGCGAGGCCCGTGGCATGACCCGTTCCTCACAAATGAGGGGGTATAACTGTATTATTCCCAGAGCAGATCACTGTTGCGCTTCTCAGAGCCTGCTAAGAGAAATTGTGGCTTAAAGCATGTGGCCCTTTGTGTTCCGCACAAACCTGCTGTTACAAGCCGTGACGTTTGTTCCTGAAATACTTGATGAGCCATTTCCTAGGCTAATATTAATTCCTACTCTCTGGTTGGAGAGGACAATGCAGGAGCAGAGAGTGCATAGTGGGAAGCTGCTGTACTGAAAGCTTTTGAGTGCATCCAGGCAAACATGGTTATTTGGAAACTTGAAGGTATTTAGCACTCAGAAACGGAACTGGCATTCACACTGGAGAATGTGGGTGGAGGTGATTGCTTTTCTATCTACCACTAAAGCACATCCCCTTGTCATTGCTTTCTCAGCAGGAAGGAAGGTGTGGGTGGGGAGCAGCAGTGCTCTTGATAAAAGCTTATCAAGGTGCTTTTTCTCCACAGACCAATTGCCTGCTTTGGTAAAAGATGGTGTTTAGTTGACGTAACTAGTCTAAAAGAGGTATGAAATGGTAACAAACATGCTTCTGACCAAATTGCCACTGAGGGAGGGGCTGCCAAAAGTGGTTTCTACTGTTTATAGGCTGGTTTGTATACACAAGAGAGGAAAAACGAGCGCGTTGCCTGTATGGATTTCACACTGAAAGCAAAGCCTACTATTCATCTTCCCCTATCGTCTCCATCTGCAGAAAACTTGTGGACACCAGTCCTGCCTCAGGCAGAAGAAAATCTTGTCTTTGACTGAAGGCCCTGGTTTAAGAAGAAAAATTCCTGACTGAAAGCTTGTGGAATTTATTTGTTCTGCAGTCATGGTGTCACTGCAGCCGTGGTGTTTTTCCCCTGCTCCCACCAGAGAGTGACACAGCAGGATGTTTGGGTTACAGGGACATGACAGACAGCTGCATGTTCTTTGAATAAAATAGGTATAAATTTTTTGAATGTTTTTTCTCCTTGAGGCAGCACACCACTTTTAGCCTAGACTCTTCAGAGCGTAGGGGATGATGTGAAGTTGTTATGAGAAAAGCAGTGCAATTCCTGTCTGCTGGTTGGGAAGGGTTTATAAAATTAATCTTGCTATTGAAAATGGCATATATGCCAGTTGTATGTGTGCCTTTAGTTTTGATGCTATTTTTCAGGTTTTTTTCTTTCAGTAGATACATAGTGGGGTCTGAATTCATCTTATACTTGGTACGGATCTGTCCTACCTAATGTGGAAGGGTTTGAGACAACCTCTACTTAGGAGGAAAAGCAAAGTTAAAAAAAACCCCAATCTAAACAACAAACAAACTGAAGATCCAAACAAAACCAAAAAAAGCTGCAAAACAAACAAACAGAAGAGTTACTTGCCTGAAAACTTGAACAGTGTGTTCTGTTAGGTGTGGTCTGAGATACTGTAGTCTGCTGCATTGGAAAGGCTGATGTGTTGCATTTGTTATTGCTCAAGAAGCTGCTCAGTCAGCTTGGTGCTGTGGCTGATTACCCTGCTGCTGTGGCGAAGGACGGTAGTGACACTTACTTTGTTGGGTCACATTCGTGCTTCTCTGAGTACCAGTGACAGAGGTTGGGAGTATCTCCAAAAACTGGGCAAAAGAAGAAGTAAATTCTTTCCTTACTGTCTTATTAAATCAACCATGAGATTAGTGAAGAGGTCGTTTGGAGAGGTCTTGGCCTGCTGGCAAGAACTGAAACTGCAAGGAGAGAAAACAATGTCTCTTCTATTAGCAAATACAGTGATCCTCTGCATACTCGCTGTCTGTAATTTGCGAGATCCCATACTCGCTGTTGATTTCCAGTGAGTTGCGGGACCTGGCACATGTGCAGAACCTACCGTGACCTCAGTCTGATCAGCCCCCCCGGCCCTGCCTCCCCGCTCGCACAGCCAGCCCCGTCCCCACTCCCCCCCGCCCTGCTCGCAGGACCCGGGACTCACCCGGGTGAGTGCCACCGGCACTCACCGCTGGCCCCCTGCCCCGGCGGAGCACAGCCAGACATCTGAGACAAGCCCCGCTCTCAGGACCCTCCCCCAGACTTTATTAGGGGAGGGGACATGGCTGCGGGCGTGGCGTACTTGACTACATAGCGGGTTCACTATCTTCGCGGATCCCACGACTCGCGCAAGGAAGCCCAGACCCAACAGCCCACGAGTAACGGGGGGATCACTGTACTATGGCCAGAGCTCTTGCGGGGAAATTGCTTCCTAAAGTGAAGCTAATGTCCAGTGTCTGCCCAAGTGGGATCTAAGGGTATCACTCTGCTAGAATTGCCAGACCCTATAGAAGCTGAAGTGACCGTTCTTGCTCTTTCTGACTTGCACTTCTAGCCTGCTGACTGTGTCAGGCTGTCGTGTTTTTATTGTCAAAAAGCATTGTGTAAGAAAGATAAAGCCCTGTGTACAAATTTACATGCAAACAGCAATTGACAGAAAACCACTATTGCTGCAAGCCTGTTCAGGGCACTAACTGGAGAGGAACTGTGAACCTGGCTCTGTTGTTTCCAGCATGGTTAATTAAAACTGAAACCTCAGGCCTGAGATGCTGAAAACGCTGTCTCTGCAGAAGGCTGCAGATGCAGCTGGCATTTTAGACCACCCTTTTAGTTGTGGCAGGACCCATACTAAAAGTGGTGGTAGTGAGAGAGGATTATTCTCAAGAGTGCCTAGAGAGTTTGGAGCTGTTTGGAAGATTCTTGCCAAAAGTTAATACGTAGCTTTTGCAGTTCCCTCTGCTGTCTTGTAGTGATGCATACACCATGTTGAAAATGAAAGTCTCCGTAGCAAGGACAAGTAACTTGATGGAGATAGCTTGTGTTTATTTTGGATGCTTTCCTGAACGTTCTGTTTCTAAGGCTAGTAGTAAGTCCTGTCGGTGATAATAAAGGTGGCAATGTTTTGGAGAATTGAAGACTTGGACAGAGAACTGCTCCTTGCCACTGTAGAATGTGCTGTAGCACAGCTTGGACAAGAGCAAATAGGCAAAGGCAATGACTGTGACAGGAGATAGGAGACAAAAATACGTACTTTGAGGCAATCCAACCTTTTCTAAGTTCTTCCACAGAAATCCTACCGTATGGCAGCCAAGGTAGTGTAAAAAAGTTATGATGAGGCTTCAGAGGGAACTGCGTGAAAGAAAGGTTATAACCTCTAGCACTGGGACAATTTACTGGGTGCTTATGTGTTCTGCTTCACAAGGATGTTTGTTCACCAGGTAGGACATGCTGGCATGAGACAGTCATGACAAGTTTAACCAGACTAGCCGGGGCCATGCTCATCTGGATCAGGAGGGTGAGTGAGTTTGTAGGATGTTTTTCCTCTGTGAGTCTTGATAGTATCTGTTAAATGGAGTAAATCTTGTAGATGAAGAAAGAGAAGCACTGAGCTTAGGATCTTCCATTTCCAGTCTTCATGACCCATAAAAGTTGTGGTCTGTCTAAAAGGCCAGGAGGTGTTAATAACATCCAAACAGGGCATGTGCTCAGGGTATCCAGCAGAGCAGTTGTAAACCCAAATGGTTTCCAAAGTGCTTCACTGCTGACATGTAAGGTTCTTCTGACACTGCTCTGAGGATGGTTAAACCTGCTAGTGCACTTGTGAAGTCTGTGAGGAGTTTACCTGAGGCTCCGTCCAGCTTCCTCTCGAAGTGGCTGGGATTTGGGCCTGACTCATGTAAAGAGTAACTTTAATTAGCCAAAACTGTTCCTGTCCTAGCTTTAGTGACCTTAGTGCTCTGCTGCGGGGAAGAAATGTTACTGGATGTTCAATGCAAAACATCTCTCTGTTAAGGAATGCTATACCCAATTCTCTGCCCATGTAAGGTGAGCAATGCCATAGTTTGTTATTCCTCAGTTACAAACCTACAGTTACACACTCTAGCAATTATGTTTAGAAGTTGTCCTGTTGTAGGATTTTTGGTTGGTTGGTTGTGCAGTTTTGTTGGATTTTTCCTATAAGAATGCATTTTTTTAAGGAGGATTTCATTTTCATCTCTGTGTTGTTAGACTGCCCAGCAAAACAGTTGTCAGTTCAAGTACTTGCTGCAGAAAAAAGGGCTGCTAGACCCCTGCCAGGGCCCATGAATTTTACTAGTTGAAAAAAGAAAGACAGTGCCAAGCAGGTAAGACTGTAGAGAGATCTTAGACTCCTGCTTGGTGTTGTGCCTGGGCAAAGAAAGTTAGTACTGGGAGGCTTTTATAATTCCATAACGATTATCCAGTCAAAGTATGTTTTAATCTTCAGTTGTATATGTAAGTGGAGTGTATTGTGCTTGATTCTTGCAACAAGCTCATCCTGCTTGAGCTTTGGAAATCAGCTTCTTATCTGTGAATTTCACTCTTGTTCATCAAGGCTCAGTTGTGCTCCTGGGGTTTCTGTTCTGAGTACCTAAACCCTTCACTTCTGCATCATCAAACAACATACCACCTGCTTCCCTCTTTAGTATTATATAAACCATGGTGTGGGTTTGTGTCTTTATTACATTATGTTAGAAATACTGTGTAGTTCTGAATCAGGTTGGCATTCAGGAGCCATGGCTCATCCTGGGCATTGGAAGGTCGGTTTAATCCTTTGATGATTTGGCCAACTGACATCTCTTAGTGTCTCTAAAAGAACCTAGTTTCCAATCCCTTGCAGCTGTCTGTGAATCTGATGGAAGAGGAAGCAAGTGGAGCTAGCTACTATTAGCAGAGCCTTGGAAAAGGGAGCTGATGAAAGTACAGTGTGATGCTACTGTCACTGCAACAAAAAAGAGGTTCCTTAGTGTTGTGGTGATTCTTGTCAAGTTGGTAACAGCTATTCAAATAACATAAGAGCAGTTAACACTCCTGGAAGGAGGACAGTATTTTCTCACGTGACCTAAACACAGAACAGTATGATGCTTACAGGTGATCTGGTGAGAAACTGGGTGGAGGTGCATACTGGCTTAGTATTTTTTCATTTGTGTATTAAAAATTTATCTGTACATTAAATACTCAGGGGTTTGGAATGGCATTTGCAGAAACTCCAGTGCATAACTCAGTTTCTGCCTGTCGCTCTGGAAATGTCTGTTTCTTTACCTCAGAAGAAAATTCAGTGTTGTTGAAAGTGTTTGGACCTCTATTGTTTTCTCCTTCCTGTTTTCCAGCAGTGTATGCTGGCAGAGAACCAGCTCTCTAGGAAAATGCCCTAAACTTCAGTACCACTTAGAAATAGGGCCTTAGGGAGTAGAGGTTTGCCCCCTTTGCACACAATGAGCAATGTTTAAACCTCCCATTTCTGTGCATCCTCAAAGTGTCAAGGTGCCAAAGTAATATCCCAACAGCAATGCTGGACCACACAGCAGCATGCAAATACTGCTGAGGATTCAATGTGAGCAGCCCACTGAGAAGCATGAGCTGTAAGGGGAGCTGTGTGAGGTTGCTCCCAAACCCAGTACTGAACCATCATGGCACAGCCATGCTCTGGAGTGCTAATAAACAGTTCACATGGGCAACTATTCCGATCCTTCTGCAATTTCTGGCTGCAAGCTTAGCCAAGAGTGGGCTGCTCTGGATGTGCATTCTGGCAGCAGTTGGCATCCAGCTTTTTTCACCCCAGGTGTGTCAGTAGTTTATTCTGTGGAAAGGAGTAAGTGGGATGCTCTGCCTGGTTTTGGACTGCTGTGGATATACAGTGAATATACAAGCTTGAGGCATAGCTTTGCTGCTGGTGATAATAAATGGGTGTGCAGAACCAGGCTGGTATCTATTAGCCCCAGTTTAGAGGCACATCAAGGCAATTGAAGACCCAACCCATTATGGAGCATTTGTATCTTAGGAGCAGGTTGCTGCAGTGGAAAGTTGCATTGTCTGTCCCAGGTACTCTCAGTGCCTGTGTGATGCTGTACGAGGCCCTGGTTTGCAGAGGTGCTGTGTTCTGTCAGATTCCAGGGAAAGGGAGCTGGTCCAGCAGGGAGCAGAGGTGTTTGAATTTCTCGGATTTTCAGGCACCACCAGTCTATCATCATAACTATCCAAGCCTTGCCTGGGTCACCTTCAGCAATTTTTAATGCTATCAGCACTGTCTAGTAGATGTCCCCAAAGCTGAAGGCTCTGAGATGCTCTGTTCCCCTGAGGCTGCCTTGCAAAGGACAGTTCAGGATCAGTTTGATCATGTTGTGGATGGAGGATGTTGATGTTTTGGCTTCCTGATCTAGACCTCTTTTATCTCTTTCTCCAGCACATAAACAGTGTTCTTCCATCACAGTGAAGGTGACATTTTAAAGTACTTGTGACACTGTTAGATGCTGTGATGACAAATGAAGGTTAGGGGTGGGGGGGAAGGGGAGGTGACTAATTCTGGAATCTCTTCCCTGTGGAGAGGACAAGTCAGGGACAACTGCCTGAACACACATATCAGCTGGTGCTCTCCTTTTGTGTGCCAAGTGACCTGTGGAGGTGAGGAGGAAACCAGTTTGCAGTCATGAAGCTGTCCTGAAGCTTGAGGAGGCTGAGTTGGGGTTTGGCAGGTGCCTGGTATGGTGGTCTTTCCAAGCCTTTGAGAGTGCTGCTGCAATATAAATGAGTGCCTGTTTTTTGTTGACTGCTAATTTTTGTACACAACTGAGAAATCTTCTCAGTGCAGGTAGCACTTAACAATAGAAGGTTAACCAAACAGTGAGCTGCTTCCGTGTGCAAAAGGGTTCCTGGCACAGTGGCCAGGCTTACACGTGGGTGCAGCTCAGGAGAAGAGGGGACAGAGGGAATGAACTGTTTGCAGCAATTAGTTGGCAGAAAGATCCCAAGCAATTCCCAGTACTTGCTGTGGTGTAAAATGGTGTAGGGAAGTTGTCCTCTCTGCTCTTGAGTTTTGGCAACTGCTGTGGCAACAGTGCCTTTTACCCACAGATCTCTACCATTGCCTAGAGAGGTACATGTTAAACTGCTAAAAATATTTCCAGTGCTCAAATAACTCCTTGCAATTTAGCGAGAAACCTCTCTTCAGAGCTGCAGATGAACCAGAGCACTTGTCTATGTGCCTGGACGTGAAATGTGGCATTAATCTGTTCCTTTGGCTGATCCCAACTACCCTCAAGTGTTGAACAGGCTTAAAGTGAAAGCAAGTTTTAATCTCGTGCTGAAGTGTTAAAATATTGGTTACAAAATCATTGGAGAAAGAAAAGATAAAGAACACAGAAGAGGTAGCAGTTAATGCTCGTGAGGCACAGGACAGTGGCTTTTCTGAAGCTTATTTAAGAATAAATCTCAAAAGCAAATTCTTCTTGAACACCTACTGCTTCCACCCCTATTAACCTTTTCTCAAGAAGAAAATTGACTTGCAGTTGTAAAGCTGTAGAACGCATGCCAGAGTTGTTTTACGCTTTGCTCAGCACTTCATCTTGGGGTTTATTGGTGTTTACAAGGCACTGGCTATGCTGCATTCTCACATGATTAGGTTGAAGGGTCACTTGCACTGCAGCAACGTGGCAAATTTTTCCACTGTGAAAAGAATCTCAAGTTTTCTTTTGCTTCTTAAGTCTTGCCCAAAATCCACTTACTTGAGCTTTGCCCGGCTGTTTCTCATGGTTTGTCCCATGCTAAGTGGAACATTTAGAGGCAGAATTTGTGTTCCAGGGTTTAAGGGCAGGCCTCGGTCACTGTGCTGTGACGGAATATGGTGGCTGGGTTGGCTGGTTTTTCCATGCCCCAAAATATCTTGAGAGGAATTTATAATGTGGGGGTTTGTTTTGATTTTTTTTAAGTTTGGGAAGCTGTTGTGGATTTAAAGGGAAAAATCAGGATTCTTCATCTTTCAGCCAGACTGATATATGTCATCAGTGGGAGGTGTTGGGGCTGTTCTGCAGGATCACTGTGACCTGCCAGGAGACAGAAAAATTCTGAGCAATGCAAATATCCTGTTTCCAGTGCAGTTTCAGTCTTGATGTGTGTTGCTTTTGTTTGAATGGCGATTGAAAATTCTGCAAGAAAATTTCTGGCATGTGCTGTGTCTATACCCAGTAGTCAGGATAGTGGAGGTGCAAGGAAGGATGTGAAGTGTCTTCAGCACTCCAGAGTTCACATAGGTAAATGGAAGGTTTTTTTAGGAATGTTTTTGTAATATGTATAATGAATTCTTTTTTTTTTAAATAGTCTAGAACATTTGGTTCTAGAGTAGAACCATAGAATCATTAAGGCTGGAAAAACCTCTTGAGATTAAGTCCAACCTTTGACTGAAAACTACCATGTAATTAAGCCATAGCACAAAGCGCCATGCCCTTGAACACTTCCAGGGACTTCACCACTTCCCTGGGCAGCTCGTTCCAGTGCCTGACCACTGTTTTAGTGAAGAAATTCATCCTACTGCAGCAAAGTGCTGTTCCCCATATTGTTGGTGCTATGTATACCTGTAAAATTGTGTGTGCTTTTACAGGCTTCCAGGGTGCCTTATGATGGAGCAGCTCTGTGCCTTAACACTGTGCCGATAGTACAGAGCGGGGTTTGCATTCTTCTTTCCTTTCAGTAGGAGGTCTTGTGATTTTTCCCTGTAAGGCCAATAGGAAAGCATGGGTTTTAGGTTCCCTCCAGTCTCTAATGTAAGAGCTGTGGGGAAAAGATAAGACCAAGGATTTTGTGGGCCACTGTCATGTAGAATCTCTGTCACTGTTCAAAAATACCACCAGTTTGGTGCCTGCCAACTAGATTGTACTGCTGTGCTAACAGGCAGTATTTAGCAATCACAGAAGACTGAGGTGAAACTGAGCAGTGTTCTCTGCCAATGTGTAACAGTTTTTTGCCTTGGTTTAAGTAGTTTCTTAATTCAGTGGGTGTTCGTAGGTGGAAGTCTCCCTATTTGTCATGCATTTTGTAACAGGTATCTTCCTCTGACATGTCCTTCATGACACTTTCTTTTTTTGCCAGATTGTCCCCAGCCACCACAGCCTGAGAATGGAGGCTATAAATGCCACCCTAGCCCCTGCAACAACCCTCTGACTTCAGGAAGTGTCATAGAGTATCTGTGTGTCGAAGGCTACATGCTGAAAGGAGATTATAAATACCTGACCTGCAAGAATGGAGAGTGGAACCCAGCCATGGAAGTCAGCTGCAGGCTCAGCCCAGGTGAGTGCTCCCTGACTCCAGAATTGCTTTTCAGGTTACCATTAAGTGATTAGTCAGTGTGATACTGAGGAGGTCCATATAGCTGCCTGTTACTGCTCCAGCAATTTCATAAATGCAGCTCACAATCACAGATCTTTACTAAAAATGTCTCTTCAGTAGCAGCCCATCAGAGGCAGCCTTAGAGTCCCTAATACAAGGAACAACCTATGGAAAGGAGTATAAAGGAGTCAACTTGTTACTTTGTTGGTGCCTCTTGTTTTGATGTCTCTCATCCCATAAATAGGGCAAGCCCTAACTGAAACATTTTCCATGCTATCTAGTTTTGCTTGATGAATTTGACAGTACATCCCCCTCCGTGGTATAACTGTGTGCCCACATGTCTGTAGAGTCAATCTTCCTCGCAAACAGGTTCAGTAACTGTTGGCTTGTGTGGCGAAGAGCTCCATGGTGCTGCTTTTCGCTGTCCTGGCAGGAAGGGACATTGCTAGCAAATAATTTCTGCTTTTCTCCAAATGGAAGTGAACAGCTTTTATTTTGTGTGTCTTCACAAGCTGAACAGGAATTCCTCCATCAAAGCAGGAAAGCAAAACAGCTTTGCAGGAAAATGATCATAATGTTCATCATACCACTCTTAGTTTACCTATAACTCTTCTGGTTTTAAAAGTGGGCATCCTAGATAAAGGGAGAACTCCCTTCCTCTTCACGTTTGGGTTGTTCACAGAGTCTTACTGCTCAGTCATCCTGAGTCAGCAAGATGTGCACTCTGAAATTAAGTTTTTTAATACATAAAGCAAAATGTGTTAGCTTACTTGGAAGGAAACGGAAAAGTACCTTCTTCAAGCTCTTTATGGAGCTCACTGCTTATCTGTGATTTCTGGAACATCCTGTCCCAAAGACGCCATGTTCTCAATGTCTCTGCCACAGCCACTCCTATAGCCCCTTCCAATGATGTGTGAGGAAGGGACCAGGGAGTTTACCTGGCAGCAGCTAGATCCTAAGGAGGCTTCTCAAGTTCAGCATAAGCTTCCTTACCACAGTGATTCCCCCTTCCCTGTGCTGAACCTGTGCTGTAGGACTAAGCTGTGCTATTGCAGGTAGAGTTCCCTGGGTGGCATTCCGGCATGGTGGTACTTGATCTACCTGAAGGATTGTGTTGGGATGAGCAGAAACCCCTCATATTCCTTTGGCATCTTGAAGAACCAGTGGCCTTACCAAAAATATGGTGCCTCAAAATTCTGACCCAGTGAAAGAGCCATAGCTTTCACAACACAAGCTTTGAGTCAACTGGTCTGGGTCAGAGATAGGCTGAGTCTTAATTAGTGGGTGTCTTTCTTAAGGCTGAAAGGAGAAGGATGTGAGAGACTGTAGAGAGAAAGACAGTAGATCTTAAAACAATTGGTAATAGTACAATTCCACCTGTTCCATATAGAATAAATTAAATCCCTACAGTTATCACATATTTTATGTTGCTCTGAGACTGTCAGCCCCGTAGCCTTCTGGCAGTTTATTGTATGAGTTAGTGAGCATCTTTTTGGCATATGAGATGCAGAATGCTCTGGAGTGTATCCTGGGTAGTGAGCAGTTTGACAGTATCATGTACTGGTGCTGAGAATGGAGCATCTCCAGTTGCCTACCCTCATTCCTGTGAGCATACTCAAAGTACCCTGAGTAATGCTGAAAATCCAAGTCCTTACTCAACCCCATTTGCCATAGGGAAAAATGTGCCAGTCATTGGGTTTTCCCTGGGGAGAGGTCGAGCCACTTCTGAAAAATTTCAAAGAAATAAGTTCAAAACAATCCAGTAGGTTTGACCCCAGGACACGCTGCAGAAAATTGCAAACTGTCTTTCCAGCTCAAATGCCTGTTTGGGGCGTAGATTTCAGGCAGTAGGCTTAAAAACAGTGGTGCTCCAGCTTATTTTTTTTCTGTTTACCTGTTGCTCTTCCCCTCATTCCTTCTTGTGTGTCTTGAATTCCCTCTGCAGTTTGAGGTCTGTGCTCCTGAAGAATGTGTTGATTATAGAAAAGAGAAATTGCATAAATGGGAACACCCTGAATGTGAAATGGACAATAGTAGTGAGGCTTTTCAGATCTCTACCAAAGACACGAATTAGGGACAGAAGCAACGCATACAGACGGTTATTTCCTCTAGGGAGGTGAAAGGACTAGTGTACCCTTCTAGGCATGACATGCACTGCTCAGCAATACCTCCAGGCCATTCTCTCTCTGCTGCCAGTTTATTCCTGCACAAGTCCTTTGAAAGGCAGGTTGTTTCTCATACAGTCACACAGTACAGCTGCAGAAGGTTAGGAAGGAGTAATGTGAACAGGCACATGTATCTAACACTGAAAGCTCAGCATCCTGAAGCAGCATCTGCCTTTCCTCTCTGTTCTCTGACACGTTTGTGTGAGTACTGAGTACTTGCTGTGTCTTAATTATACCCAGCCAGGTGACTTCCACCCTGCTTTGAGAGGCTGCTGTATGAGTCAAGAAAAAAACATTATTTGGAACTTTTTCTGTTGTTGGCCTAAAATATCCTGCTTATTGTGCTAGACAATTATTGGCCTTGCTGGTGACATCAGGACATTTTTTTAGCTTTTGCTCAGCCCGATCTATATATAACGGGCCCCTTAGCACCATCTGTCAGTTCAGGTGGCCTGCCTGCACTGCCTTTCTGTTTGCCCTGTTTTTCCAAAGGACTCATGTACATGCATGTTTTATTTTAGGTTCCCTTTACAGCTGATGGAGAGGTGTCAGCTTGAGCTCTGAATTGAGATAATTGGTGTGCGTTGACTGTATAGGAAAACTGGGCTCCTCACATGTCCACCCAGGTGTAACTCCTGACAGTAGGCAATGCGGATGTTTTTCCTGCTCTGTAGCACTTATTTAAGGGAGTGGATCATTTTACCTTATGTTCCTCTTGGTTTTGCAGAAAAGGACACGCCTCCAACAATTGGAGTACCCACGCTGTCCATAGTAGCCTCCACAGCAAGTTCTGTCGCCCTGATTCTGCTCTTAGTTGTGCTGTTTGTTTTGCTGCAGCCAAAGCTGAAGTCGTTCCATCATAGCAGGTAAGTATAGCTGGGATCTGGAGGGCCTCATAAGCACCCTCTTTCTTTGCAGGGGAAACCCACTAAGGCTTTGGGATTAGGCTTTCCGTTTCAAGCAACTTAACCTTTTTGCTTCTCTGTTCCTATTGCCTCAGTGATATCTCTGCCTTATACTACTGGACTCACTTTACCATGCTAGTGGTCCAGCTGCCGTCTGAAATGGTGGTCTGTGATACCCACCTGCACATGTGCCACACAAAGTGTGGCTTCCTTGGGCTTTTCTCTTGGCTTTAAGTGGAAAAAGTTGATCCTTACTTGCCTGGCTATGGATCAATCTCCTGCACCTTCTAGCTTTGGATAGCTACTGAAGTGTGTGTCTGAGTGTATATATGTGCATCTTCCCCCGGACTGTTTGAAGGCCTATGGACCTGAATTCAGGCAGTACTGCTCATTAGATACACATGCAAGTCTGCCATCCTTCCTTGGTGTGGGAAGAGAACCCTCCTGGCCTGGGTTTGTGGATAGGAGGAGGGATGCAGCCATAACACTGCTGACAGCTGCAAAGCCACTGCAGACACTCCAGCAGCAGGGAGGTTGAGAGCTGGGCCCCCGGAGTCTGCCCTTTTCTGAAGAAGTCCAAACCACTGGAAAAGACAAATTTATTCTCAGGCCTCTGCCTCATGAGGTTTAGTGATTCATGCTGTGCCAGAGCTGTCTTCCACACCCTGCCAGTCGTTATCTTGCCAGCACCAGAGGCGGCAGAACAGAAGTGCTGGGCATTGTGGAATAAAGCAGCATACCAAGCTGGAATTAACAGTGGGCGGAGCTCTGAGTCCTGACCTTTGTCAAATTTAGCTATGAAAGTAGGTGCGGGTGGAAGCGGTTTAACCTTTTCAGCTCTTGCTGCTAAATCCATTGTGTGCTGTGAATTACAGCCCCTGCTTATGTTTAATAGCAATTCACAGTAGGGCTGCAAGACTATGCTTGTTAAACCACCATTCATGTTTGCCTATTCTCCCCCAGGTAAGTGAATGGTGAGAATTAGAGTTCTGCTGTGGGAGGTTACTGGAGTTCTTGTTAACACATGTGTATATAATATGAATGCTCAACTTGATTTATGTTTTCTTTTCCCCGCTCTTTGTTTTGTTTTCTGAGGCGAGACCAAGGTGTATCTGGCGATCAAGTCTCTATCATGGTGGATGGTGTCCAAGTGGCCTTGCCATCCTATGAAGAAGCAGTGTATGGCAGCACAGGAAACTGCATTCCACCCTCGGGCTCCCGGGTGCAGATCGTGCTCTCAGAGGGAGCTGGACAGGATGGACCCCGAGATATGCAGCAGCCGGACCAAGGGACTCACAGTAGCTTTGAAAGAGAAGATGAAGCCCCTGGACATTCTGGACTGTGTGAAGCCAGTGGCTCTCAGCGCTCTGAAACTGTTCTTGTGCATCAGGCTGCTACCTCTTCCTGGGTAGCTGGCATGGCTAGCAGTAGACCTGTACACAAAGAGGTCCAAGATTCAGAAAGCAGTGACATACAGAGCCTTTTATCACTCACTTCCTCTGAGGAATACACAGATGGTACGTGACTTGGGCAAGGAACACTAAATGAGACCCTTTTAAGAGTAGGTTCTGCAGTTGAGTGTCTGGGAATGCCCCTCTAGCGTGTTGGCCACTAGAGAAGCTTTTGAAGAGAAGCACCCCAGTCCCCATGGCATGTTTCACAACTTAGACATACACACAGTATTTAATACCTTCCACTGAAGAATTTGGTGTTCTCACTGAAGAATTTGGTGTTCTCAGACTACCCTGGGAGACCAGGGTAGTCTTGAGAAAGACTGTCTACTGCTCACTCTTGTTTTAGCAAAGGTTTTGCGGAGAACTCCAGTCTCCAGCATCGTAGTGCAAAAGCAGTAAAATAACTGTTTATGGAAACCAGGTTGGTGGGAGTGGGAGGACATGCTTGGAATACAAACCCTTTGTGATGTTTGGGCTTCATTTTTAGAGTGTTTCAGTGAGCAGCTTCCTGCCACAGTACACACAGTGCTGCAGCCTTAGCATGCAAGAAGATCTGAAAAGGATGTGCTTGAACTTACTGTACAGAGCAGAAGGGCAAGTCTGTTGAATAGTCAGTACATCATGCTGACTTTCCTCACTTCTGTGCTGCCCTGAAGGAGTGCCTTTGCAATGCCAGAGCTTATATGAAGTGTAGCTTAAGGTTGCTTCTGCAGACACTGCTGTGTCTTGGGCAAGAAGTGTAACTGGTTTGTTACACTGATAGCTCAGGGCAGAATTTCCCTCTTCCATGGTGTCAAGCCTACAGCCATAGTAATGGCATCTGGAACCCTGGCACTAAAAACATTTGAAGGGTATTCCTGCTTAAGGGCAGAAATTGCAACGTGTCCCAAGATGGGCATTAAACCTCAAGTGCACAAACAGCAGAAATTCAACAGTGAAGGTTAACAAAAGATGTCTGCTGTGTAGAAACCAGAGGATGTTTCCTGTGCCACTCTGTAATTTTTGTCTCTCCTTGGAAACACCTCTTGCTTCTAAGGCTTGTTGTGCAGTAGCAGATTGCCCCTTCCAGCAGACCACCATAAAACTTGTGCTTGTGGCTCAGAGATGAGGAAGCTGCAGCTACTGGACGAGTTTACATTTCCAAAAGTTAGATGAGGGCAGGTGTGATCCTTCTATTTCCAACCATCCTTGTCACAGTAAGAACCATGTCTTTGGCATTTTACATGAATAAGGTCATTGGAAAGAGAAAAACTGTCATTCTTAAGGGAAGTTATTACCTTAAGCAACATTGACGAGGCTTTACTGGGGATATTGTATCTTGTTGTGGGACCCCTAGTTCAAAAGGTGTGCGAAGAAACTGGACAGGCTCTGTTGGAAGCCTGCCAAGATAGCCAGGGACTTGTGGGGAGTGACTGGAGGAACTGAGCTTATTTTGTCTGTTGAAGAAGGAGCTGAGGGCCGAACCACAGTTAACTACAGTTACATTATGGGGAGTTGAAAAGACTCTGGAGCCAAGGTCTTCTCAGGCAGATGATGTAACATAGGGCAATGGCCACAAACTGCAGCTTGATAGATTCACGTTTGGTAGTAAGAAAATATTTTATGCTAGGAGGGTAATGCAGGATCAGATGGACACCAAGAATGGTGATGGAGTCTCTGTCCTTGGAGTTTTTCCAGGCTGGAGCTGGTGATGGTCCTACTCAGAGGGGCAGGCTCAGCAGACATCTCCAGAGTTTCATTCTGCTGTGTTGTGATGACAGGGAGACCACTGCTTTATCATCTTACGGAAGTGGGAACCTGTCTTGCTTTCAACAGTAGCTTTGTGTGTGTGTGTGTTGAACTGCCAAAATTTGACTATTTTTTCTTTTCCTCTCCCCACCATTCAGATATTCCATTATTGAAGGAAGCATGAGGTCTGCTGTGTTTGTCTAGCCTTGTCCATCTTGGATTTCTTCCTCGTCCCCTCTCCCTACCTTTGGGACAGAAGCACTCTGTGCAGTCTTCCCCATCCTCGCGAGCTGTACCCTGGATACCTCCAAGAAGAGACACCCTCAGCTGAAGATCCAAAGGATGTCGCCAGGTTGCCTCCTGGATGCACCAATGGAGTTGGTGCAGCGCTGGCTTCCCCATTCCATCAGCATCAGGGGCTCAAGGAACAGAGTGGATTTGAGCTCTCCTCTCCTCTTCCCCAGCCAGATGTTTGAGAGCAGTCTCTGAAGAGCTGCTCTTTTCTTGTGCCTTTCTCCTCACACCGGCTTGTTGCAGCTTATCAGCCTTTCTAGCCCTCCTGCTGCCCAGAGAGCAGGGGCTAAACCCGCTTGCCTGCTGGGTGCAGATACAGTTTAAATATACATATATATATGTTATATAGGCTCTTCTTTCAGCATCCTCTTTGTGATAGGGCAGGACAAAACACCTCACTGGGACAGACGTGAGGCTTGGGAGGGATCCCAGTGAAGGGGCAGCTTGTGATGTCTAGAGCACCTCAGGTGAGATGGGCTGTGTGACAATTCAGGTGACCAGTAACAGTTCACTGAGAATTGCTAGAGCGCTGAAGGCTGAGAAGTCCAACATGTAGGAACACTCCCTGTCCCCATCTCTGCAGGATTCCATTCCTGAAAATTACTTTTGTCTCCTCCTTCCTTCTCCACAGGTGTAGCACACTGCAAATGGTTCAGGTCTTTGAAAATGTCAAGTATCAAGAGAAAAAAAGCCTGTCAGTAGTGAATGCCTAGTGCCATTGAAGCAGTTCCAAATTCCCTTTCAGCTACAGTAGGTACTTCAGTGCTTGAATCCTGGGTAGCTGCCATCTCAGAGTGTGTCTTCCTAGCTTCATACAGCAAAGGTCTGCTGTTTTATCCCTTAGGGCTCCAGTGGGGCTGCAGGGAAGGGCTCCTTCCTTGTGGCTGGGAGTAAGCATTTGTAAAGTCTCTCCTAAATGCAGTGCCAGCCAGGGTCAACTACCTTGACAGCAGTGCTAGAGGACACCCACAGCTTATTCCTGAACCTAAGTTAAAAATGGTCAAGTTCTGGTAGTAAGGAAAAGAAAATTCGAAGATATGTATACCTCTGCCCCCCCACAGTTATGTACAGGAGGTCAGAATATCCTGGTTGCTGTTAATGAGACCTTTGTCTCTGCATGAAGCCACGTATGTCTGGGATAGGTAGTCCAGTCACAAAAGCATTGTGGTGGTTGTAAGGTTCTCACTGGTGAGGTCTGGAATGCTGTTCCATGGGATTAGTTTCACCAAGAAGAGTTGGCTTCTTAGATGCACGTACCTTGTCATAATTGTCTTGATGTAACCAGGGAAGTTTTTTCCCTGTGAGAAGCTGCTAAACTCTTAGAGTTGAAGGAGCAAAATGTCATGGCCTTACACATCATGTGGTAATGTAGAGGTATATAGGGGTGCTGTCTTTGCTGCTTTGCTTTTGGCTTACAGTCTTCACTGTCCTCATCCTTGTTGCTACAGGAACAAACCATTACAGCATTTAACAAAAGTGACATAACATCTTTACCTATAAAATCACTGTGGCTTAGCTCAAGTTCCTGAAAATGGGAGTGGCCATAGTATCCATCTATGTATCTGTTATTCCCTTCCTGAATAGCTGTTATATCCCAGGACATATGGGACACCGTGTGCTTGTGGATGGAAAAATCCTTTTTTCTCTGTCCTTGTTACAGAGGGATGTTAATTTAAAAACAGTGTTTTTAACTTCCTTCCCTATTGCTCATGTTACCTTGCATTAACACAGGGATTTGATAAATCCCATTTGGGTGGTTCAGGTATTTTTTGTTCTGTTTGGATGGTGAAAAACCCATGTCATTTTTCAGTGGGCTTGCTTAAAGCACTGTAGAGGTCAAATATTGTTTACACATCTGCTATTGGAATTTTAGGAAATAAGCATGGCAATTATTGTATTTAGTTTTTTGACTCCTATGTTGGAAGTGGTCTAAGCTTGAGCATATTCTCATTCGTTGGTTTACCAGGGCAGATGGAGGGATTGAGCAAGAGCAGTGGTAAGGGAGTGTGGAGGAAAGACTGCATTACTTCCTTCCTGCTGCCTAGCCAGCTCAGAATAGTTGCTCTTCATACATTAAGCTCTTGTCTGCTCAAATTGACCTCAAGGTATAGAAACTGGGAATGTGGTGCCTTGCTGCACGAGACAGTTGTTTAACCCATCGTTAGCACTAGGTTGGTGGAAGAAAATGGAAGGTGATCCCAAGGCCTGGCTTTGCTCTGGATGAGCACCTGCACCACCAGCAGAAAACACTTACTGTGTAGCCCTGCCTCCTCTCTGCTGTTGTAAAGCAAGCAGCTGCCAATTTGGGAGAGAAAATTCAATTTGGGTGGGAAAGAAAAGGATGCAGGCTGCACAAAGAAGGAGTGCTTTAATTTTGTTTCATTTATAAAAATTGTTGGAAATGGCTTTTCTGAGGAGCGGGGAAATGCGGAGGTGGAGGGAAATACGCAAGTGTAGTTCCTGTGATCAGGCATAAGCAGGCAGCTTCTGTTGGCTTGCTGAGCGTAAAGCAGTAGCTCCTAGGCCTGTCTCTGCTGCGCTGCCTGGTAATCCCATCTGATGATTCCAGCTCCTGCAGAAGAGCTCTGTCCCCTGCAGCAACACTTGTGGGAGCAGGGCCCACGGACCTGTGCAAGCCAGAACACGGAAAACAGTTTGGGGCCATCACATTGCTGTAGCCCATGTCCTCAGCTTTGGAGGTAATTCTCATATAAGATGAGGTAAAATGGCTGGGAAGGAACTCGAGAGATGTCTGACAATTTTTTCCAGGGCGTGGGAGAACAAGACCTCACTTAATCAAGTGATCATTACTCACGGAATCACACATTTGTTTTATTCTGCAGAGGCTGAAGGACTGGGAAATCTTTTGGGCAGACATATAGGAAAGCTTACATTGCACAATCGTGTCTTTACTTGTGGGAGCAAGGGCTGAAGCTTAAGGATCCCTCAGACATGAACTCCACTCTGTCTCAGGAGTGTTCATTATCTCTGAGCAAAGAGTGTGTTCTCCTTGGATTTTGCCATAGGTAGATGTGGCCTGGATCTCAGTGTGGTGGATGGGGGGTACAAGGGCTCAGCCTTGCAAGACGTAACACAGTAAATGATTTTTTTCCTGATGGGGCCACAATCTCTGCATCCTGTCTTCTCCCATTCACGTCTTGCAAAAGATTTCAAAGGGAGGCATTTTTTCTAATTTAACACTCCTGGCATAATCATCTCATGCTCTGTCATATAGGCTGGATTCTGCGATAGTTGAGAAGATTAAAATGATTTAATTTTATTGGGAAAAATAAAAATAGCACTTTTTTAAAGGTTTCTGTTAGTTTTGGAGTCTGATAGACTGGGAAAAAAAGGGCATTTCAGAAATTCAGGATATTATGTGCAATAGAAAAACCTTCTTGCTCCCTTTTAGTTGTGTAGTTTTTTAAAAAAAATAAATGTGACCTACTGCAGTGCTTTCAGCCCAAGTGTTACAGAACGGGACCAACCTCAGAGAACCAGGAAGTGAAGCTGGCAGTGATCCATGGGGAAGTGGGGCAGTCTCCTGTTGAGATCTGCATCATGAAGCTCACCTCAAAACGAGGAGACAGCTTGGCTTCTCAATCTCCTGCCACCTTGAAGGGCAGCAGCAGCACTGGTGGGGTGGGGTGGGTATTCTGGTTTAAATAGCTTGTATCTCCCCACAATTAACTGCAGAAGAGGTAAAAATGAAATCAGGAGGAGACGTGCTGCAGCATGTGAGCCTGTGGAGTTGTTGCTGAGTTACAACTTCAGAGTTTGGGAGAGAGAGGAGCTTAATGCATTTTTTATCCGTAACCACCAGGGAAGTTGCTGTGTAGCAGAATGTTTACTCAGGAAGGAGGCTGCTTTTCACCCCATGGACATCTCCCCTGAGATTTCTCCTTGGCCTTTCAGCTCCAGGGTGATGCATTGAGTTTAATGCATCTCAAGCCTTTATTTGGCCTTTCAGCCTGTGGAGAGCTCAGGTGTGTTAGGAAGAAACGTGTTCCATGTATTTTGGGAGGAAACATCCTGAGATGCCCCTAGAGGTGGGTGACTTGGGGCAATACTGAAGAGTGGGGCTAAGAAAGCAATAGGCTCACCCATTGGAAATACTCTGCTATGATTCAGTCAAATGCAGCACAGAAAAGGGAACACGAGAGGTCTAAGGAGGAGCTGTACTGAAAACAGAGGTATGTGGCAGGCTAATGAGCTAATGCAATCAAGACCAGGTTTTAAGGAAGCATGTGCTTTGTTAGAAGATTGTGCATACACCAGCAGTCTTGCTGTATAAAAAAAAATTAATGTTCTACTGTTTGGACACACTGAGATGTCCTCGCTGACCTTTTTAGAACATATTTGCAAAATGTGGTTTTACTGCTCTGATAGTTTAAAAAAAAAATCTGCCTTATTACTCTATCCAGATAACTATTTAAATAAATCTCACTTTCTGTTTTTGTTGTATATAAATGCAATAAATCCCATTCATTTTGCACATCCTGCCTCACCCCATCCTCACCCTTCAGTCCTTACCAGGGAACGGCAGATTGATTTGCTCTTCGTGAGAACCTTTGTTTGCAGAAGAACTTCACTAGAAAGCATTTTAGTCTTTACAATAGGCTATGAAAGTGCAAAGAGGTTTCCTAGAGCAGGCTTCATTTTAAGGTGTATTTTTGTACAGGAGATAAGCCTTTTTCCAGTCCTACCACACCGGGACAAAGGATGCCACATCCCTCACTTCAGGGCCCTGTGTTGAGCACTGCTTCCAAACTTACCTTTCTGCAGATGATGTTCAGATCTATCTGCCCACCAGAACATGTCCTACTGATGCTCTGCATATGTTTTCCATAAGCTGTGTTTTTGCTTCTGTCCTTGAGTGAGCAAGGACAAAGGCAACTGAGTTGTGCTGGAAAATGTTTTAGTTCAGATTCTCAAATTTGCTTCCTTCCAAAAGAAAACAAAGTGAAGCTGTCTGTGAAGCAGATGTCCTATGATGCAGTGGGTAGACTGCTGGTAGTTGCTGATGCAAGTGGAAGGGAAGCTTGATTGCCTTTGTGCATTAATCTTTTCTTCTCTCCTGTATGTGTTTTCTTTTTATCTGAATTGCACCACTGTGGAATTACTTGCAGAATGGTACTCCATATATATGTGGGACTTAAAAACATAATTGATGCTGTGCAGGATGTCACTCAATCGGTTTTATGTTGCTTTATTTTATATGTAATTTCTGGTATCCTGTACATTGCAGTGGGTGTGAAGATAGTATTTTAATATTTGTACAAAGTTTAATTTAATTGTTCTATGTATATAACTGCATTTCTAAATTAAAAAAAAAATTCTTTTGAAGTGAAGCTTTAATTTCTTGTAGTTTGTTTTTCTTTTTTTTTAACTGCTTAGGCCTTGTGGCCTGGAAATGTAGCAGATCATTAATGAATATGTCCCAGTAGTGCAGTGCCTTCCATGTGAAGATCACGATGAAGCTGAAGTCAGGGATGCTCAATTGGCTTGGGGAAGGCAGGTACAGAGTTGGCACAGCCTCAGAAGGATCATCTGTTTCCAAATTCAGAAGTAAAGGCTGCCTTTGGTGTGCATCCATGGAACTGTATGAGGAATGAAGCCAGGCTAGTTCAAGGACTGTTGTGGGACGGCTGTGGCCACTCAAGTGCCACCAGGACCTGTTGTCTTATCTGGGCGGACCGTCCTGCCTGTTGTATTTAGAGGATGCTCCTCAGCCCAGCTGAGAAGTCTCCTGACCTAAAGTGCAGACTTGCTGCATGAAGCTGGGCAAGGTATTGGTTTGCCTTTTCTTTGTGTAGCACTGTGTGCATGCAGAGCAGTTTACTGGGATGGGGCAGAAAGACACCCACCCGCACCCCCCCGTCTGCATGGGTTTCTCACTCCCCTGCTTGCTGGGCTTGGAACCCCCAGTGACAGCTACGCCATCAGTGGCTTACAGCTGCTGCCATATCCCCATCCATTGGTGGGACCCCTGGGACCAGTGAGACAAGGGATGTCTGGCCAAGTTGTTGACAATGGGAAAGGACGGGGTAGAAAGGTTTGGAGAGATCATGTATGGTATGAGTGGATTTCAGAGAGGAAGAAGGGATAAATATAAGTAAATGGATAATTAATCTTGGGATCTGTATAAGGAGAACAGCATGTATAGGAAGAGGATGCTATTTTTAGAGGGAAGGTGGCTCTCATTGGCAAAATAATAATCCAAACTAGGCACCAGGGCAGTATATTGGAGAGATCTTACAGCCAAATAGATGGGTGTAGACGGTGCATGAGTGCGGAGGTGAGGCTGGGTGCAGCCTCATTTCTCTTGGCACTGGGAGTTTGGCAGAAGCTGAAACTGCAGAGGAATAGACACTCATTGTTCTATTAGTGTGATGTACAGTCCATTGCTGTTGTTACTAAGGTTTGCTTTGTTTCAAAGACTCTAAAGTAACACTGCCCTTCGAGACAAGTGTGCTAATGAGTGTTATTTGTTTTAATGAAATCTATCAATAGTGTAATAGGGAGGGGAAGGAGAGAGGAGGTCCTTTTGGCCAACTTGGTCAAAGCAAGGTCCTTAAAGATGTTAGAAGATTTTTGTATACCCATGTACATTATTTTTATGCTCTATGGAGGAACAGTCAGGTTAAAGAGAAGGGGTGACATCTACCTTCCTCCCATTTCCATTTGCTCCTGAAATTATTCCCACACAGCAAGCTGATCTTACCGTAATTTTACTGCCGCAAAGCTGGAGCTCTGTGGCCTGTGCGTTCCCTCCTCTACCAGACAGTTGGCATGTGGGAATCAGTGGCCTCCAGAAATTGTTTTTTAAATTATTACTGGTTTTCACTGGGCCATGGTCTGCTGCCACAGCAGTTCTGGCAGCCAAGAATGTGCCCTTCTTGACACATTGGAAATGATTTGTCAGCTCTAGTTTGTGCTGGCAATGAGAAATGACTGTGGAAGGCAAGCCTGAGGGAAGCGAGCCTGAGGTGGGTGGTCTGGGCACTCTTCTTTAAGCTGAAGGGCAAAAAGGCCAGGGCACACAGGAACATCTCCACTTCCAGAAAAGCAGCCTCGCCACAAAGACTGGCTCTGCCACAAAGCTGCTTTGAGAAACTTGCTCGGGAAAGGGCATAGATGGTCTCCTGCCCTCACCAGGCGTCCTGCCAGCCGGGTGCACTGCACTGCTCAGCTCCCAGACAGGATGTTCCGTACGTGTGGACAAAGCCGTGAACACCCCAGCCCCAGCACAACCTCGTGCTTTAATTTAACCCTTGAACAGGACCGTGTGCATCCGTCCTTGCCGCGTGATGCAGCGCCACCATCGGAAAGCTGTGGGGAAGGACTGCCTCATCAAATCATCCCTTGATGTACTGTAGCTTTCCCCCTGCCGGGACCCTCCCCGACATTAACAGTTCCCCCGACCGCTGACCTGTTTTTAAGAGCGTCATGAAATGCAGATTCCCCTTCCCAAAAGCAGAAGAATGCCAGCAGGCTCCGTGCCAGCAAGGCCTGTGCTTTGCAAAGCAAGTGTCTGGGCACTTCTCCTCACCTGCCAGGGTCATACAGAGGGTCCCTTATAGTGCTGTCATTAGAGAGCAGAATCTGGCCAGCACACGCTGCCAGCCCCCATCCCTCATCGGCTGTGGCACTTTGCGGAGCTGCAAAGGTCTCTCTCAGCACCAAGAGGGTGCAGGGGAAGGAATGGGCAAGTACACACGATGGACTTCCCGATTCTCTTTGTTCTGCTTTGCAGAAGAAGGACGTTTACCAGCAAACTCCTCACCTTAACCTTCAGGGGTGAGCTGAGGAGCCTTGAGGGTACCTCAGCATAAGATGGTTATTCTGTGACAGCTCTTTGTCATCCAGCCCATGCTGAGCCCATGGTGGATCTATGGGACACAGCTCAGGCTTTTTGTGTTACATCCATGAGAAAAAACAGACTTTGGGGTAAGAGGACACAGACTGGTGCCAACACGTTGACATTCAAGGCACAAACACTGTTGTCTGCTGCTCAGATCTGGCAGCTCTTTTAGGGGTTTGGTGTTTTGAGACCATGCTGTGTTTAGCAGCTCTGCCTGGCATGCAGTTTGTCTTCCACTTTGTGGTGCAGACATGCTCTCCTTGTACCCATGAATATCAAAACACAGCAGCAAGAACAGCTCAGGGGCAGTCAGGTACTGCTGGGTGCAGGGCTGATGCTCTCAGGGAAGGAGGAGAGAGCCATTGTGGGCAGGAACATCCTCTGGATACGGAAAAGCACCAAGGAGGCCTTGGCAGCAGGTACGTCCCATTCGCTGGGTTCGGTGGCGGTTGGGGGTGGGAGAGCTGGCAGTGGTGGTATATGACTTTCCTTACAGATCAATGGCATCTGGGAATGCTGTTAGCAGGACTGGGCAGAGCTGCTGGCTGCAGCTGGGACACAGCTGGATTTGCTTCTACACTGGCTGTGCCCATCACACATATCCTCCCTTAAGAAGGGCTAACATGCTACTCATATTTAGAAAGTATATAATGGTCATCTCTAAACCCAAATTTAAAGTCTCCTCATGTTGAAAAGACCAGGGACCAGAGTTGAGAGTAGCAGAGTTTTCCTAGCTGGCCAGAAGTGAAAGCGTAGTACCCAAGGGGCAATGATGCTGGGTTTCTAATCTCATGCTCTTGTGTCTCGATGCTGCAGGGCAGTGGAGGGCTCCTTGTGGGTGGGAGAGAACTCCAGTCTTGCACAAACAACCTGCCTCCATCTCTATGAACTGACTGTGTAGGATGGCAGAAATGTCCTTACAATGGTTGCTTCTGGGAGATTTACCACACAATATTCAAGATGAGGCTGGCCCAGTGCAGAGCAAAGCGGGACAATCCCCTCCCTCGACAGGCTGGTGATGCTTTGCCTGATGCCCCCCGGAACACGGTTGGCTCTCCTGGATGCCAGGGCACTACTGACTCATATTCAACTTGCCATCCACCAGAGCCCCCAGGTCCCTTTCTGTGGCTCTGCTTTCCAGCACCTCATTCCCCAGTCTGTACAAACATCCAGGGTTGCCCCATCCCAGGTGCAGAATTCGGCACTTTTNGTGTTGGTAGTAGGATGGCAACAGGTCAGGTTAGGTAACAGGTTTGACTAGATTAGATTAGGTAACAGGTGATAGGTTGGACTTGATGATCTCTATGGTCTTTTCCAACCTTCCAACCTGATTCTGTGATTCTGTGATTCCACTAGTGACACGTTGCCAATCTGATGTCACCCCATTCACTTCTATGATCCTGCAGGCAGAGTTGTTATAGTGCATGCAGTCTCTCCCCCATACATGTAACTTGTAATAGCTTCCTCCTGGAAGCTTAGAAATAGTTGATTTGTTATTGAAACTGTTCAGTATTTGTTACATTTCTCTAGTGCTTTTTTTTAACAATCTTGCAAGTACAACTGGGAATTTATGTTTGTAGCACCTTGGTGGGAAGGCTCATACTGTCCCTGTTGATGGAGAGGGAAAAAACAAAGCACAGAAAACAAAAGTAACCTTCTCCAGGTCATACCAGAGGCTGTGCTGCAGGGAGGCAAACAAATGCTTTCAATGACACCTTCCACATGTCTTCTTCCAGACCTCTGCTTTAGCTGTGAGCTTCTTTTTGTTCTGCATGTGGAGCTCCAGCTGTCACCCCAGGGACAGCCCCTTTATCCCAGAGCAGGCTTCCCCTGAAGGGAATCACTGAAATGGTGATTCAAAGATATCGATTCTCCTCATCATGGAACCCTAATGCCCAGACTAACACCTACTACAGTACATAGTCACTCTCTTCTTATTCTGCCCTGTGGCTAATGGGTCTGAGATAAACCCTGCAAGACTGTGCCCTGAGGTATCAAACAGAGGCCTTGCTCTTCCCAGCCTAGGAAAGGTCGGTGGGGATTCTGGGAGAGTCAGTGCAGGGAGATTAGCTTTCTCTTTCTTCTTTGCTGCATTTTGGCAGCACAATTAGGAATTTTAGAACAAGTTAGAATAAAGGCAAGTGAACAGAATGTGGGAGGGCCCTGGATACAGGGGCATGTGGTTCTGGGATACTTCTGAGGTGCTGCAATAAGGTTTTCAGGCTTACTAGTGCCAATAGGGAATGAAACGTTGCTGGTCTGGTTGGTTTATCCCTTGTTGGGCTGGTCCTGGTCCCTGTGAGTTGAGAAGCAAGGATAAATGCCTTGTAGTTTCCCCCTGCAATTATCAAAGACAATTGTGGGAGATCCAGGGAGATAAAATATTTCTTTCTCTGCTTCTCCCCCTGTTCTGCACTTGTAGGAAGTAATCTTCATTTTGCATGGTGATTACTTTCTGTCGTTTTTTAGGATGCCAATCACAATTACATTTTGACCCTTCCCACAGCAGCAAGGATCCACCCAGCAACATCTTATTGCTAACCCCAAGCCAATGGGGTAAGGAAGGGATGTAAACAGGGAAAGGGAAAGCAGTCTTTCCAGTCTTCCTCCAGCAGTGACAGGGGTGACATGCTGCAACCCAGATGTCATCTTTCATGACTCAGGGCAGGTGCTTTGCCACGCAGAATTCTAATAAATTCTTCAGACACAATGCACTTCTGGAAAATTGATGCAGTTTCCTTTGAAATGTTCAAAACCACAAAATATTAGGTTTGTGTTTTTTAAAGTCCAAAGTCCAAAATATTTTTTATTTTATTGGGTTCCATGACCAAGAAAAAGAAGTTATTTAAAGCCTTTGCGTTTCCTGTTTAGTCTGGTAAAGGAACAGAGGGATATTCCTGCTTGAGGGGGATTCCCTCCCTCTCCTGCTTCTCAAAGAAAACTTGCCTTGTTTTAGGTGTTTTCCTTCTGCCCGTCTCCATAGAAAATATTAGGGGTATGGGGTCTAGCATTCATTATAAGCTCCCAACAGAGTAAGATCCATGAAGCTTTAAATACAGCAGCTGTGAGCCAGTACGTTATCTAGTTGTTGAAGTTAAAAACATGTTAACAAAAATGGAGCATTATCATTTGATGAGGGTCTTTATTTCCTCTTTCAAAAGCCTGTCTGATGTTGTCTTGTGGCTGATGCTTCATAGTTACTCAAGGCAGATCTTGCCAGAATTTTCAGCTGTGCACCTACCTATCTGCTAGAACATGGAACCTAGAGCACAAATCACTCAGCTATTACATAGCCATGGCTGCTTTTACTTTTGAAATCAGGGGTGTCTGGCACAAAGCCACCCCATTTTCCCTTGAATGTGAAAATACTCTAGTAAAACAAAAACACTTTAAAATTGTCTTTTCTTTAAATAGGGAGTGAAATATTTTTAAAAATATATTTTTGGGGTTTTTTTCTTTTATTTTTCTAGCTTTGGGGAAAAAACAAAACCCAAAATAGAGCCAAATGAAACCCCAGTGCAGCTCTTCAGAATATTTTAAGTTTCCTTGTCCATAGTTTGGCTACTGCATGCTACACTCTGAGTGTAATACTTGGCAGTATTTTCCACCAGTCACTATTTTCCTTGCCATGAAGCTGCCTGGAGAGTCAGTGCTTTATGTCCATATCTCCATCTCAGTCAGACAGCTGAGCTAGGGTCACAGGGAGCATTTTCATCAGACAGGGAATTAATTTTCCCTCCTCTCTCAGCAGTGCAGCCCAGATCCACAGAGGTTGCTAAGGCCAGCCTTGTAACATGAAGTCAGCCCTGCCTGAACAGACGTCCTCTGGGCTGTCAGGAGATATCCTCCTACCAACTGATGAGGGGGGGTGGCAGGCAACCATGGGAGCAGCAACATAATCAAGCATTGTGATATTTATCATTTTATCAGTGGTTACTGCAGTTGAGTCTAAGACACAGGAAAGGTCACACAAACACACAAGAGCAACTAAATGATCAGAGACTGGAAGGTCTTACAAGAAAAGATTAAAAACGATAAATATGTGTATCTCAGCTATGCAGGGACAGATAAGGAGGGCTGATGTTACCAGCCATGGGGAACAGTCTCCAGGGAGGAAAAGGGATTCTTTAACCTGCTTCAAGAGCTTGTAACTCAGTGTGACAGGAGGAATTTGGAAACGTAAATATGGGTTAAATAGACAAAAAACCTGCTCCTCATAATGTCACTTGTTAAACTGAAGTGATTTGCGACAAGGAGCAGCAGAAGCCCAGGTTCTTGGCTTGTCTGTATTTTCATGTGCTTTACGAGAGACAGGAGGCAGTGGTGAGGAGGCAGGGCAAGTACTGAGCAAGGGACTGACCTGCTAGGCTCCTTGTTTTCCAGCTTTCTGCCTGTCAGAAATAATGGCCTGTGCCTGTTACTTATCCTATGTGCCATTCAACACTTGAATAGTAACAGAAGAAAACTATTCTTCTGTATGTGCTGGGAATTAGTAAACTGAGGATGCTGGAGGGTTGTGTAGTGTTATCAGATCCTTGGAAAAGCTGATGTGGCTTTATTTAATGCACTGTGCAGCTTGGGAGGCTGCATGAGAGATGCCTTGGGTTTCAGAGCTGCAGAAGTGGTGCCAATTAGAAAAAATACCTGCACAATCATGTCTTTGTTGCTGGCAGACATACAGTCAGGGCACTGTGGTGGCTAAATGCTTAATCTAGAGCAATGGGTGCAGTATGTGCTACTGAATGGTCTTGGGGGCCTATTCCCCCAAAAACTCAATCTTACTAAAACAATTTAAAATGTGACTTAAACAGTAGACTTTCTGACTATTATGTTCATGAGGAAACCCAAAAAAAATATCAGAACAAGGAATTTATCTTCACTAGAAGGAATGTCCTCATCTCAATGCAGAAAAAACTAGCACAGTCACTGATCTGAGTGTAGAATTTGGGAAGGCAGCTGCACAGTCGACATTTCCTTACAAGAGATGACACCAATTCCTGTGCCAAGGGAGTAGGTGTTCTAGACAAAGAACCGCAGAAGGAGGAGAGTTAATGCAAACAGATAATGGTTCAGTGGCAGGACCAGACACCAGCACTCCTGGCCTTGTTCTCTGCAATGTCCTGACAACCCTGGAGCACCTCACTGTGCGCTTGTTTTGTAAGCAGAAGCAGGAAAGTTCTACTCCTCTCTGGCTTGGCAAGGAGAAGCCACACTCCGGCAGGTCCAGCACATGGTTCTGGCAAGCCCAGGGCAGGTGCTGCTGGTGAAATATCTGGGGGAAAAGCTGCCCCTTCTCTGGAGCAGGCAAGGCAGGCAGCAGTTCTGTCACTGTGATGGTCCTTGTGCCCACACTCTGAGCTGGAAGGACACCCTGCCTCTGAGATCAAATGTTAATTAAATTCTAGCACTACCTTAGTAGGATAGTAGATAATTAATCCATACAGATGCAGGGCTGGGAGCTAGACTGAAATGCCAAGCCACTTCATGTGAACATAGTGCCCAGCTAGAAACTTACTGTCAAATCTAACTGCTGCAGGAGACAAAGTTTTGACAATGTTGGCAAGCTCTGTGTGCTGCCTGTGCTTCCCTGGTCCCAGCTAGGTGACCACCAGCCCTCAGATACCCACTGAGGTGACTGAGAAGGAGAGGCAGTGCTGGAGACATCTCTGACCTTGGGTTACTGCTGCTTTCCACACTGATATCAGGGCTCTCAGATTAAACTTGGTACGAACTGACTCTATGAAGAGTTTAGGATGGTTCAGACAAATCCACATACTTAACAATTAAGAAATGCATGTGTGAAGTCTTCCCCTGAGCCTTCCAGCTGTTGCACCCTGGGGACTGTCCCCCCTCAGCTTCTATATTTGCTGGTGCAAATCACTCCCTAATGCCTGCACATCTAAGTGCTTTGTAGCACCAAACCCCTCCTTGCTGATGGAGTGCTTCCTGCAGAAAGAGCCTATGTCTGAGGATACTATGAGCCAAAATCCGATGAATCCTCTCTTACACTTGAACAACCTTCCCAGCACTTGTGGCTGCAAGGGAAATTTTCAGAGAGTTATTTGTCTTCTCAAGGGCTTGGCTAGCTAGCATTATAGGTTTGGGGAAGGGTGAATTCCAGTGTCCTCACTAATTTCTCCAGCTCTACAGTTGTCACATAGATCATGGTATGGTTTAAAGCTGGAGGGCCTGATGTTACATGGTGACACAGTGCCCATCAGGGAAAGAGCACTTCAGATGCAAGTTCTCTGGTATGGATATGGCCAGTACCTCTCTGACAGCAGAGCCCTGTCAAGGGGGAGGAATTACAGTTCTAGTAAAAACCAAAAGTAGTTGCGATTAAAGTAGCCCTGAAAGTTGAGTTGGTGAAACAGAAAACAGAATGACAACTGTGAGACATCTATTTTAAACAGCTTAGTGGCAGTTTTCCTGGACTGTGCAAGTATATCGTATAACCTTTTAATGTTCTTTTTCCTTAGTGTGACTGTTGCCTAAAAATAAGAAATAAAACCACTATGATGGGACAGGTACTGTCCTTCTCACAATTGAAATGCATGTGAAAAGTAGGCGAGATCAACACAACAAGACACAGCATTGATAATACTCCAGCCTTCCACAAAGGTTAGACCTCTACTCCTTAAAGAGAGCACCAAGGAATATATACTGCTCTTCATGAAATGTGTGTCTTTGTGTGATAAGGAAACTGAGGTTATCGTTAAATCTTACTTACCTTACTGTCATTCTGCCATTCACTTCATAACTTGGCCCCTAAATATCACATCTCCCTGTTGTTACATCCCAGAATAGGGTTTACCTGTTTCTGCAGTGTCACTGTATTTACTGATTTATTTTCAGATTGCAGTCTGCTTTAGCTCAGGCCTTTATGGACATTGTTCCTTCCTAAATGGGTATTTCTGGTTGTACTGGTGGATCAGACCTCCCACACAAAGTTTGCTCTTGTTGTTGGATCATTCTTTTGGTATCTGAGACTCATCTCAGATTTCTGTTCTTGTCTTCAGAATGTTTGAAACACTTCCAAGGCTAATTCATCTGCATGTTTTAGCACTGCATACTCCAATCTGTTGAGCAAATTATTTATGCAAGTGTTGAATGATCCTGTGCTAAGAAGAGATCCCAAACGATTCCCCCAAGGAACTGCCACCAGGTTTGTCAAGGACCTATTTTTGAATGCAAACTCTGAAAAAGTTGTACTTCACCTATTTTTTTAAAGGACTAAAATATTTATTATAGGCAGGTTTAACATTTCTCTCTTTTTCCTCCTTGCCTGATAGCTTAGTTATTCCTGTAAGGAATATTGGATTCATTTGAAACAGCTTGTTCTTAACGGTCTACTTTGTTGGCAAGAGCAGTTTACCAGTTCACTGAATGAAAGTGCGTTTAAATTGATGATTTAATCTTTTGTTCCACTGCCTTTCTGACCTTTGAAGTCTACCAATCGAAAAATCACTGCACCACCAGGAAATTAGGCATTTGGTATGGTGCTAGAGATTTCTCAGAGATGGTTCATGGAGTTTAAGGATTAAAAGTGCAGGCTTCTTGAGAAAATGATAAATGCTTGAGAAAATTACTTCATTCTATCTTTCCCCCGTTATGACCTACGTGCTTCATAATCTTTATTAGGTGAAACATTTTTATGGTGAAACTTTTTTAAGGTGAACTTTGTCTCAATTAAGGAAAAGGTAAAGATAACAGGACATCATCTGTGTTTGCAATCTGCTCTCTGCTGTAAACAAAAACTGTTGCCAGTGTTAGTCCCTGGGTCCATGTAAACACTGCTGGTTTGCCACAATAAAGAATGATTTAAGCTGCTTGGAAATGCAATGGCAGACCCTGGCTTGAGTGCAGTGGTTGCCTTTGGAGGTACATCTAACATTAAGTTAAATCAGAAAGGGGCTCAGGTGGCTTTCAGGAAAGCCAGGCGAGGAAGGACACATGATCCTGCAGAAGATCTCCTGTTACCCTCTGAAGGTTTATAAATAGTTTTGGCCCTGTAAGGTGTTTTTGTAGCAGTCTACAACTTGCTGTCACAGTGTTGTGAGATTTCATCACCTATTGGTATTCAGCATCTAAAACTAAACACATTGAGCTGATGTAAACTTGTCCTGATCATTCCAATACTAACCCAAGGAGGGAAAAAATCCTTTCCACTTCGTTCATGTCATCTTCATGCTGCTAGACCAGGTTCCAGCTGTCTGTCTGCAGCTGGCATAAACTCCGCACAGTGGCAGATCAGTTCCTGCTCCTGCTGCTTTTTCTTGAGCCACAGCCATTAGCACAGCCCTGAACAGCCTCACCCAAACCCAAAGGTAAAGTCCGCAAGTTCAGTTATGAGTTACAGACCCCCCCTGTACCTAAGGTACCTCCAGGGTTCTGCTGCTAAACTTATGTCGAGGTGGTGGCAAAGACTCTCGGTGTGACACTAAAACATAAGAAATCTGTAATTTTAGATTTGAGCAATTTGAAAAGCTTAGCTTTCCTGAAAAGTGGAAAAATTGAAAAACAAGGTGAAAAGCTTTTTTTCTGAATGTCTGTTATTCTGTTCTTTCTACGTCAATTTCCATTTTATTTCTCCAAATATTTGAAGAAAAGTAACTGGTGATCAAAGATTAAATTCTCTATGTAGCTTTCGCTATCTTCTTGCCACTTCAGTAAAGCAGCTCTTGAGCCCTCATTGCTGCTTTTGAGACCTACCCTTAGTACAGCAGTAACAGAAATATGTTAATTAGTTATGAAGCTATGGAAAAAAAAGGATAGAGAATATATAGATATACAGTAAATGAGAAAGTAAATAAAGGTAGTGGGGGTTAACATGGATAACCTCTGTGTATATTTAGCAGTAGCAGGAGAGAATTCAAGCTACATTTCTGCTTCCATTCACAGATCTCCTGCAAGTGCTGAACCTTTGGCTACATGGCTTATACCAGCAGCTTAACTGTGCATCTGAGAGACAGCAGCTTTTGCAGAGGGTCTTCAGCAATGGCAGGTGGAGTCTCTGAAATGGAGCCTCTCTTTTTTCCTCTCTCGCTCCTCCTTTTTTCCCCGTTTCCTTCTCCTACTGGTTTAAAGCTTTCTGTAGGGTGAGACTATATAAACGTCTTGTATTCAGAGCATCCTCCAGCAAGTTATGCCAGAGGTGTACTAGCAGCTGGTGAAGAATCACATCCTTTCACATATTTTTGACTTGATTTGTTTCATTTGATGACTTTCTTTTTTTTTTTTTTTTAGACAGCAAAGAGTTAATCTCTATCAACTGTTTTCCACGAGCAGTACCAGACATTAATGGTGTCTGGCTGGAACTTTGGTTATCTTTCATTTAGTCTCCTGCTACCTCATGATCTTCCACTTCCAAACAGTAGATGCATTAACTGCAAGGACTTTAGCCTGTTTGTGTGGCTGTCAACAACCCAGAACTGAAGGGAAGGCAGGAGTGTGAACCCTACTAGGCTAGCCAGCAGCAACAATATCATCAAGTCTTAAATGATCTTCCAACAACCTCAAGCCAAAGGGAGAAATACTCCTGCCTAATAAAATAAAACTTGGATAAACTAGGTAGGAATGAGATGTGCTTGCTCATGACTCTCACATGCGAAGTCCATGTGAGTAACAGAGCGACCTTTATGTCAGTAACAGAGACAGGTAGTGTTTGAAAGAGTGATTGTTGTCTCCTGGATCCCCTCTTGACTTTTGCTTCTTTTCTACGAGTGTTCAGATAATGATATGAAGAGAACAGAGATTATTGCTTTGCAGTAACGACGACAAGGCTTTTCAGGCTGCAGCTTCACACTGCTAAAATGAACAGGTTTTCTTTAAAGGGGTACTCCTGGCCCTTCCTCTCCTCTCTGTTCGGTGCTAATCTTTCTTTTTATCTCACTACAAGCTGGTTTTTAGGGGGTTAAACCGTCAGAAATCTGCTTGTTGCCTTTTCCAGTACTAGTATTTGCTGGGTGTACTCGGTGCATCAGCTCACTCTGCAGACTGGAGAGTCACAGTGTTGACAGAACAGAACTGCCTGTTCCCATGGCACCCGTTAAAGTGCTGTAACTCATTATGAAATTAGCTGTGTTAACTGTTAGACAACACATCTGAATGTATTGTCCTTGGCAGGCAAAGGCTATGATCCACAGGGATAATCACAAGCACTGTCTTTCTAGAAGTCCTCCCTGTCCTAGCTTTTCTCATGAATGCAGCCGCTCTGCAGGATAAAAAACCAGATCTTTGTAACACAAAAGAAACACAAGCAACGCTGACAGATACCCTTGTCAGACACTGTAAAGTTTCTCATCATTGCCTGCATGCAGCAGAAATACATAACCTTCCCAGCTGGGGGACTTTGCTGCTTTTGCAATTTCAGGAGCCAGTGTGGGGCAGTCATATAAAGCTATGATGTCAGTGGCATCACGTGCAGTGTTGTTTCAGGGAAATTTATGTCCATGACTAAGCATGGAGAAGAGGAATTCATCCCATAGAGGTCACTAATAACAGACCCCGAGTGGGAGTAGGACTTGGGGCAGCATGAGACTCCAGACGACAAGCCAGGGGAATGCTATCAAAAGGGTCATACTCGTATTACCATCACGAGGGGCAGCCTGATGCAGTAACTGCTGGCTCTTTGTGTAAAGCCAACTGATCCAGGAGATAAACCTGGCCGGGGCGGTGACAGAGCCCACCTACCCAACCTCTATCTCTGTTGGGAAACAAGTGGGTTTATCTTCAACTTCCAGATGTCTTTGCATTTCTACAATTACGTACTTCTTGGGATAGTTCATTGCCTTTACTGCAACCACCTAGAAGCCAGGCTGTGGTAACTTGGAAGAATTTTATGTCAAACACACACTAAGCTCAGCTGTCTACGTTGTTGTTACACACTTGGTTCTGGTTAAAGACGCAAGCAGATCAGGAGCCTTTCACGTATTTTTCTCCCCTCGTTCTTTCCTTGTCAAGACCTGCTCCTGCATGAACTTGCCTGCTCTCACACCTGCCTGGCACAAGCGCAGCACAGCTTTTAGCCTCTCGTGTACTGCACGAGTAAAAGAGCCCCGACGGCTGCATTTCAGCCACCGCCTCAGGCTCACAGACTCTCCCGTGCTGCGCCACAGCGCAGGCTCGGGTTTATTTACGCTCCACCGCCACAAAATGGCTCCCGGTGCTGAGGCGGCCCCGGCCCCGCCCTGACCTGGATTCCCCGGGGGGCGTGGCCGCCCCTCCGCCAATGGCGGCGCGGGCCNCTGAGTCACCGGGCGCTGCTGACGCGCCGTGTGCCCGCAGCGCGCACCCTCAGCCATGAGCGGCTGCCGTGTCTTCATCGGGAGGCTCAACCCGGCCGCCAGGGAGAAGGATGTGGAGAGGTTCTTCAAGGGATACGGCCGCATCCGCGACATAGACCTGAAGAGGGGATTCGGGTTTGTGGTGAGTGCGCCCACCGTCTCCCCCCGTCCCCTCCGCAGCGCCCTCGGTGCTTTACTTAACTTGTGATGCGCA
>WEKX01012335.1:248513-331400 GCA_013390025.1 Pitta sordida | reverse complement strand
GATTACTATATTGTGGTATTTAAGAAGAAGTGTAAGCGCGTGTTCTTTTGCATGTTTTTCTTTACCCAGGGTGACAATTGAGCATGCCAGGGCACGCTCGAGGGGCAGAGGCAGAGGGAGGTACTCTGACCGGTTCAGTAGCCGCCGGCCGCGCAGTGACAGGAGGTACGTGCACCTTGGAAAAGGGCGCTGCGGGTTCATTGAGTCCAGGAACTTGAGCTGCATTGAGCTATTAAATTCCACTGCTTGCCTCTTTAGTTAGTCCTTTAATGTGGCGGTAGGAGTTTGAAGATTGCAGAACTTCACGTACCTGCTTGTCATCTTAATGCTCCCTCTCCAAAGTAGCTATTGCCTGTCCTAGATTGCTCGGGGCATTATGGAGTTCAGGTTATAGGGGTAATGATGTGCTGATACCAGCTCTTGATACAGCCTTTGTTAACGTTAAGGTATTTTTGCTAATAAAAGTTTGAATTGTTTATTTGCAAACAGAAATGCTCCACCCTTAAGAACAGAAAATCGCCTCATAGTTGAAAACTTGTCTTCCCGAGTCAGCTGGCAGGTTTGTTGAAACATGATTAACTATTTAGAGTTCATTTAATGGTTATATAATGTAATGTAATTACTTTGTAAAATAATTAATTTAAATTAAATCTAAATTAGTAAAATGCTTATGTAATTATTTTAAATGTAATTTAACTATTTTGAATGAAAACTAGTTAATTTAATTTTATAATAATATTAAATTTATATGTTTGAGGATATATATTTATTTTTTCTTGTTTTTAAAATCCATTTTAACCACATATTAAACCCTTTATTTGCCAGCCTATCTGTGTCGTTGGCCTTATGACGAGGAGTGCCTGTGGGTTATCCTAATCGTTCTGTCTTGGTCACTCTTGGTCGGGCCTGGTTGACTTTCCAGTCAGCTCCTACAATGTCACTTGGCCACCTCTAGATCTGTGTTTGCCGGTCTAGACGTAATCGATGCACTCCTTAAAGTGCCACATTGCAGCGATCCCAGAGCGTTAACGAGATCTGATTCCTAAGTTGAGAGCTGTTCTTCCTGTAACGCTTCCGAATAACGAGGTCCTGGTCGAAAAGATACGAAATTAGGTGGTCGTTGGAATCCTGATCGCAGTAAAGTGGTCCTTGGTGACATCGAGCGTAGAGAATGTCTGGATCCGTCCATAGTCTCCTGATAGGGAGGGCAGTGCGATTAATGGCTTCCATCGACTGGGTAGTGTTCGTCAAGTGGGTGGCGAAGAGCCAGTCGGGCATATGTCATGACGGTATCTCCGGTCGCTTAATGCAGTTTGCTGCTTGGCTAGCCTAGGGAATTGTTAATGAAGGTAAAGTAAACTATATTTTTAATGACATATGGGGCACAAAATAATTGGTGTTACGTAAATGTAATTCTGTATTCATATAAGATTTGTAATGTAAATGGCGGCTGAAATAGTCCAAAAATGTACGGGTAGTATTTCACACTCAGTCCAGTATATATAAAAATGTGCTTTTTTATTCTTTTCTCTCTCTCTTTCTCTCTCTTTGCTGTTTAATCTGTAAAATCATTAGAGAGTAATCTTTTCCTTAATGTTAAAACACTTTTATTGGCATTTTGCTTAAAGCAATATGCTTTTTTTTTCATTTATTTCGTGCCCTGAAATAGATAATTCAATTTTGATAGAATACAAGTATGGCATTTGCCATGTTTGTGATTAATCTAACGTTTTCTCTTTCAGTAGTCATAAGTTTCTTTTGTTTCTTTTAAACTATTTTTGTATAGATAAGTATTACATATTTTCACTTCTTTGCATAACGTAAGTGGTCTTGTGTTAGGATCTCAAAGACTTCATGAGACAAGCCGGGGAAGTAACCTTTGCGGATGCACACAGACCTAAGTTAAATGAAGGGTAAGCTTTTCAAAATCACCTCTTGAAAGCTGTAGAGTAATACCTGTGTGTAGGATTGCTGGGGAGGGAAGGTGGCTACTTGCAGTGTCAGCAGCTGTTGATAGTTTAATTAGCTACCCTTTGAAAATGGGGGAAGGGGAATTTTTCATGCTTCATTTGTAGTGGAAGTCACCCCAAGTCAGTGATGACAAGGGATAATTACATTGAGCAGTGTGTGTTTTGGGGGTTTATTAGTTTGGTTTGGGGTTTATGTTTGTTTTTTTCCTCTGTGTAAATTTTGTGTGTGTTTGTAAACGCAACTTTTAATAGTGAGTTTTGTGTTTGAGGATTTTTTTGGTTTTGTTTTCTGTAGGGTGGTTGAATTCGCCTCTTACAGTGATTTAAAGAATGCTATTGAAAAGCTTTCTGGTAAAGAAATTAATGGAAGGAAAATCAAACTAATCGAAGGCAGCAAAAGGCACAGGTATGCATTTCTGGTCTTTTAAATAATGCTTAAATATTTGAAGTCAGTGACCAGGTAACCAAACTGAAGACGAGTGAATTGCCTGGTTATTGCCGTGTTCCATGAGGCTCTGTTGCTGACACTACTGCTCTTGGTTTCTGCAGTAGGTCCAGAAGCAGGTCACGGTCACGGAGCAGAAGCTCATCCGGGTCTCGTAGCCGTTCTCGTTCCCGGAGCCGCAAGTCTTACAGCCGGTCACGGAGCAGGAGCCATAGCAAGTCTCGGTCAGTTAGTAGATCTCCAATGCCAGACAAAAGCCAGAAACGTGCTTCTTCCAGCAGATCTAAATCTCCATCTTCTGTGGATCGACAGCGGTCTAGATCAAGGTCCAGATCTGTTGACAGTGGCAACTGAACTATAAATAACTTGCCCTGAGGGCTTTTTTTTTAAACCATACTTGCTAAAACTTGTGGTAAGTATGTGACTTTTTTGTGGGGAAGGGTTTGGATGGGGAGAAGGGAGGGATGGGGGAACTTTGTAGATGTGGACCATGGTGGGAAGGGTTATTGAGTAATTGTATTAAATGTTTTTTGATAACCCTTTTCTTGCTCACATTTTTTCGTGAATGTCTGAAGTGTATAGTTTGTGTGTATTCACAGAGCTCTTAACTCTCATTACTAAAGCAGACATTTTTTTGTACTCGAGTCATCGGAACACTAGGTTGCGGTATATTCACCTGTGAGTAGTAACTCAACACTAGTTCAATGTCTCTAATACTTTTAGGTATCTAAGAGCTCTGTATGTGCTGTACATAAAGCTTTAATTCAGAGGGTATTTTTTTGTGCTTTTCAGACCTTGTTTCAGTTACAGGTCAGCAGATTAAATGCTGCTTGGTACTGGTAATAAAAATTATTTTAAAATATTTTCATTTAATATGACTTGCACTACACTAAGAAAATGCCCATTTCACTGCCCTGTAATAATAATATTCTATAAAGCAATCTTAATTCTTGATACTGAAGAAGAAAACTGCTCAAATAAACTATAAAGAAACATTTCTGCTTCTGATTTCTTCCGAGTTACTGAAGTGTGACTGCATTAAAATCTTCTTTGGAGCGTGTCTGTGGCATAGTGTGATGACTGTTTTGAGCATGGAGAAAAATTAGTTTCCGTGTAAATACATAATGGAATGTCCTTGGGTGTCTCTGTGTTCTGAAATAAGAACAATCATGCTGTCATAGTTCATAGCAAAAAGTGGAATGGATGAGTCACTTAGCTTTTCATCACTTTGGTGTGATGAATGAATGTGAAAGAAGCGTGGAATGCTAAAGATGGATGTAGTCAGCATAGTTTACTTGTGTTCACATGCTTATGAGAAAAATATGTAGGTAAACATATTTTATGGGCAGTAGCCTTGTTCTGGGCAAAGAGAGATTTTTAAGTTGGTGGGTGGGAGTACTGCAGCAGTGGTACCCTCAAGTTCTGTGTCAGTGTTTTGTGCTTTCCAAGGGCAGCAGTCCTCTGCAGTACCTGTGTTTCTCGAGACCTCACCCAAACAGAGCTTTAGAATTCAATTTTAAAATTACTCTTCTTTTCTAAAGTGCCTTACAAAGCTATTTTACTGATCTCCCGAAACTTCTGAAAAGATCTTTGTAGCCTAGGGTGGAATTTGGATAGATCACAAGAAATGCAAGATGATTCCTCTGAGAGTGAGTTTGGTTTGTTTCTGCAGCTGTACTGCCTTTACTCTCTGCTGTTGCAGTTGGGTGCTGGGGTAATAAAGGAGGAGGAGCTTTTGTGGATTGGTCTGTAAAGGTGTTAGTGCATCAGACTGCTAGGCCCTCCTAGGAGCAGACAGGGCAGATCCACAATTAACTGGATCATTGCTAGTCAGCTCTGAGAATTGGGAAGCTGCATTCTCACAGGCTTGGTGGCTCAGTTGCTGGATCACCTTGAAAGGTGTGGAATGAGGGCTTTGACTTCTGGGGATAAAAGCAGCATGGGCAGGGGTTGAAGGTTCATGTTGAGGCAAGGCGGAGAAGGTTTGCTATCTGGAGTCACTAGGTGCTGCTTGCTTGGATGTAAATGTGCATCTGTGTCCAAGTGGGACTTGGCTTCAGCTGGAGCCCCACTGGCTGAAGGCACCTGTTGTTGGGAAAAGGGTGGGATGTCACACGCTTCTCTCTCAGGCTAAAGGTGACGTGCTGTGTGCTCTGGAAGTAGTTCTGATTCTAATCTGCACCTTGCAAGCAGTATAAGTAGGTGTCTGCATTTAAACTGGAGAGCTGGCTGTTGGGATGATGAACTCCCAGGTTTAAAACAAACTCTTAGGCTTGCACTGGTGGGGGGGTTATGTTCACTTCTGGCCAGAAATGATTCTGTGTTACTAAGCTTAGGTTTGTGATGCAAGCCTATTTATCCTCAGATTACTTGAGGGTACAATGCACCCTTGGGACATTGGAGGTGTTAATGCCAATCTTCATTTGTGCTGGTGTCTGTAGCAGGACCGTAGCTGAGTGTTGTCTGAACGGGTGTGATGGTGAGGATGTTCAAGGTTCCTCTGTTTTCAGAGGTACAGCTTGTTAGGCCCAGATTCGACATGCTAAGGTAAGGCAGCCATGGTCGTGGTTTTTGCAGCCTCTGCTGTGTGGAGTGCAGTGGTATGCTGTATGGTGCCTGGGGTCTGGCAAGCGCGAGTGGCTAGCAGTCCACAGGCTGCTTGGCTGTGCACTGCTTCTTGCTGGTTTCTGCAGAGAAACTGTCACACCTTGTTTTTGGTTTTTGACAAATTACATCAATCTTCAGTGATGTCTTCAGCAGCCTGTTGCAATGTGTGCCAGTGGGTCAGTTATAGGTAAGTGAAATTAAAGGAACTCCTCTGGGCAGTGATTTCCATACAGGCAAAACGGGGCAGTCACTTGGGACTATGGCCCTAAGATGTCCTAAAGGGTTATCATAATGACTTGGAAGTCTTTGGATGTCTCTCTTCTGGGTTGGCAGGGAGAGGCTTAGGCTGGAGCAAAGTCTTCTGGAAATAAGATGATGGGTGCAGATAGCTCTGGCAATCTCTGACTGGTGTAAAATGAGCAAATAGGCAAGAGTCTTACACAGAACTGTTGGAGTCCTGTAAGCTGGCTGCAGAAGATAGAGCTCAGAGGATTGTGATAACAGCTGCTGCAAAATCCATGTCTTGTTTCCCTGGTTTTCCACTGTTTCTGCAGGTTCTGGACACTGGTTTCAGTTCTTGAGTGCTGCGTCCATACCTGCACAGATCCCTTCTGCTGTATCTGAAGAAAGAAAAATGGGAGACTAGGCAGTTCTGAAACCAGGTTATGGAAAGATGGTGACACAACTAAAATTGGTATTGCTGGGTGATTTAAAGCAAGGGGAAGAAGCTTGGAACTTCTGCCAAAAGATTGAAGCCATGCTGGTTCCAGTGATACATGATTCAGGGCCTGGAAAGCCACCCTTTTTAATAGTAGTCCTGTGTGGCTGTTTCCAATGTGAAGTGCTTTGCACTGAAGGCATGCCTGAAGATCCAACTGCATGTGGGTTTTTTCCCCATTAACAATTATCCTTCCACATGGCTATAAAATAGGGTAAAGTGATCCTGGAAGAGCTCTAGCAGTTGCTCTTTGGCATTATGGACCTGCTGAAGTTGGAGAAGAGTCTGCCTTGCAGCAATACCAATATTGTATACAGTCGGCCCTCTTCCACTTCACGCCCCCCATATTGCAGCTTCACATCCTAGCGCCATGATTTTTGCGCGATTAAGGAGGCACCTTTTCACAATTGCGCATGTGCGACATGGCACAAATGAATTTTCAATGAGTCATGAATATGCAAACCAACCCGCACAGCCGTCGCAGCAGCTCCCCATCTCCCGGCCCGGCGGGGGCCGGCAGCAGCGGCAGTGGCTCCGCTCCAGGCACAGCCAGATGCTTGCCCCACTCCAAGAGAGGAGGCTTCGTGCAGTTATGAAAGACTTACACACTTTCAGGTTAGATGTGCTGTCTGAGACTTTCTCGAATGATGTCTACCCCGAGTATGGAGATACCAGATCTACCCACCTGGAAAGACACCGGGACAGCAGCACAGGCAGCTCCCTCGCACCAGTGTTCCCAGCTGAGTGGAAAAGGGATTTTCCCGNTAATGAGCTGCCAATTAACGTGGAAGGCAGGCTTCACACACAGGGGCGAAGACCTGCGCTAACCTGGTATAGGAGACCTGACTCTATATTTTAAAATAAGATTTAAGCTCTTTATGTACTTCTCTAGCAAAAAATGCAATCCAGCTGCAGTACTTGGCAGTTCTGTCTTCTTCCACCACTCGAAAAGCAACACCCTTCAGAGAATCACCAGCTTGCAGCAAAGCTGGGATTTGTTGCATTAAAGAATATCTAAGGTTTTTGTGTAGTTTTAGTCACACATGAACAGTCCGATTCTTTGCATGTACTCAGTGTGAGTCATCGCTTTTGAAGAATATCCATTGTAGCTTAAGCACTGAACTGTGAAAACCTGAGCACTTATAGTACTGATAGTATATAGCTATATGAACATTTTGCTGATGCAAGAAGTCACAATTTCTAAGGCCTCCTGTTACCTCTGAATTTTTGACTGTTATTTGATTTTAATGTGTTGTGTATGTAAGCCCGAGTTAAAGGGTGACTGGATTTTGCCTCTAGAAAGCAGTGATTGATTGGTAGTTACATTGTGAGTGTATGTGGTTTAGATTGGAAAGTGTAAGAAATACTGTACTTGCTATTGGCTTGCTTTACTCTGTAATGAATCCTATAGCCCAGGACGAGCACAAATCCCTCTCCAAGTGGAACAGTGAGTAGTGGGAAGAAGTGCAGGAGGCTGATTTCTGGGGTGACCTTGAGGATAGTTGAGCAAATCTGTATGTTCTGGCAGCTAGTTGTCATGCACACTGTCTGCCTGCATCTGAAGGAGAAAAAGATTACGGAGGAGGAATAGATTACGGATTGAAACCGCTTTCAAACAACTTAAAAAGAGCTCTTTCCATCCTGCTAGTGTAATGCTGCGTGCATTTGCCTGTGGCTAAAAGCTGAGTTATCAGGAACGATACTGCAACCACTAGAAGGTTTTGCCTCGTGTTCCCTTTGCAGTGGGCAGAGGCAGTTCATGTTATAGATGTGAACTTTCTGCTTAATGGTGTTTGGAGGCATTATGTCCAGCTCTGGTCTCTGTAGCTTCCTGCAGAGTAGAAATCTGCTGAGGTGGTATGAGTTGTCCAAGATGTGGAGGTGAAAAATAGTACTAGCAGGATTCCTACCTGGTGTAGGTGGGATGAGGAAGGGAAGGAGTGCGGTTTATATGCCAAATTTTCATTTTAAATTCCTGGGGCTGCAGCTGAATACACTCAGTGGTTGGCAGTAGCAAACAGCTGGGGAGCAATTGTGTCGCTTGGGGTTTGAGCTCTGTTGGTATTTCTCAATTCTTTGGTGTTTTGTTTGTTTGTTTTTGTGGGGTTTGTTTGTTTGTTTGTTGGTTGGGTTTTTTTGCATTTTTTGGTTGGTTGGTGTTATTAATTCTCTTCACCCAGATTCATTGCTGCGAGCAGAGGCTGGTAGTGTGTGCTTAGCAGGTCACTAGTGACTTTAAGTCAAAACCATCCATCTGCTTGTTTAATGAACATTGCACAGTGATCAGGTACTTGTGTTAAAAAAACCCTGCTTCAGCTACTCTGCCCTTCTCTGGGCAGATATTAAAATCACTTCTTTTCCCATTCAAGGTGTGAAAGTTACTGTCTTGGGACCAGCTTGCACTATGTCTGCTTGTATTCCTAGGGCCTATCGTGAGAGTCTGTGATCAGTGTTCTACAAAAGTACATCTCTTTTGAAATCCATGCTTTCACTATTGCTCCATAAACTAGAGCTGCTATACCCCTCTGTTACTTTAGTGATAGAGGGGAGTGGGAGAGTGTGTGGGAACATACAGGTCATTAGTCTTGAAGGCTGCAGAGAGACCATAGCCCAGCAGGAATCCAACAAAAAGCATTAAGGCAGAAGATCCCAGGAGGAATGTTGAGAAGACCTGTAGCACTGTTTCACACATTGGCTGCAGACAGAATGATTATTGCAGCAGATGACAGTAGGAGCACAACCATCCCTGCCTTAAATAAAAGTGGATAACAGATAGACAAGAGAGAATGAGCCAGCAAAATCTCCCTCAGCTGTTGGAAGCAACTGTACCCAATTCCCTGTCCATTGCATGTGTAAGTATACAGAGAGAGTACATAAGTGCCCTTCGTGGGCACAAATGTTACGAGTAATAAAGAAGAGACCATCCTGGGGTACTACCTAGCAGGATTTTAAATAGCCAAATACCTTTATATGGTCTATATGCTAAATATTGAGATGTATTGCCTTCGTTTGACCTGAGCCATCCCCTAGGTCCAGGGAGGTACTCTAGAAACACAGAGAGCTGAATGCATTACACTAGAGCAAAGTGAAAGCTGTTACCTTACATGCCTGTGGATGCAGCTGTAGGAGGCTTCAGTCAGATCACCCACTATTCCATCTCTTCCAAGGCTAGTGAGTGAAAGCAAGTTTCAGTCCTGTCTCATGAAAATCTTTTCCCTTTGGTAGAATCCTGTCCTCTGTTTGCAGTATATAAAGCCTGGGCCTAAAAGAGCCTCATAGATAGGAAAGTTGTTATAGGATAGTTATGTTACAGGACTGGGCCAGGCGTGTTAACTGGGGGGGTTTGCTGCACAGTGGCTGAGCTCTAATCCTTTTGCTGAAGGGCATTATAATGCTGCAGTAGCATGTCCATTGCTCCTATTCATCTGGAAGCTCCTTGACTCAGCCTCTCCAGCCCTATTGCTCTAGAAATGCTGTTGGCAGCAGGTGGGAATGCTGGATCTGTTCTCCCTGTTCCTTCTCCACTTGCTCTTGCCTGGGTTGGGAATTTTGTTTTCCAGGCTGGCAGCCCAGCCAGAAAAGCACCAACAACAGATCAGGAGGCCAGCACAGACATTCCCCATTGGGTAAGGAGGAGCAGTGCGTGTAGCTCCTGGTGGCTCTACACATCCATGCTGACAGCTTTTCCTACATCTCTGTGAGTATGAGTACTACACTGCCATGTGTGGAGACCAGGGTCCTTCCCATAAATCACAGGTTGTGCCTTGAAACCTCTGTGTCACTGACACAGCCTGGCCCCATTGCTGGGCCCTGGCTGAGCAAGCAGGAGGAAGTGGCTTACAGGACTGCATGTGTTTTGTTTTCCCTTGGCCATCTGCAAGATTCCCAGACACAAGCAATGGTTGATGAAGTAGCACATGAGCAAGATCTGTAGGAATTATGAGAAAATGTAGGCTCAAAGCCCACAGCAATTTTTTACCTCTTTCTACCGCTCCCTTCAGGTTTTCCTTTTCCACAAATTCTCAGCCTTCCTAAGGAAATGCTTGTTTTTCACTGCATTTTCTTTTTAGCTGTGTGCCAAGTTTTCCAAGCGATGTGAAAAGGGTCAATCCAAGCAATTAAGTGATTATAAAATGCCACTGCTTCTGCAGCACCCAGAGCACCCCCTCCCCTAAACTCAGTGCAGCTCAGGTTTTTAAAATGACAATGTTCTAACACTCTCACCCTTTTTCTTGTCAGGGCTGTAGAAGAATGTTTCAGCTACTCTAATAAATAAAAAAATGCCTGCTATGTAGTTGTTCATTGTTCAGGCATCCCTGCTGGTTCCTTGTAGTTAATGGAGGAAAAGCCGTGGGAGCTAAGGGCAAGACTGCTCAAGAGAAGCCAAACAAATTAGGATTGTTATTTCACCCTGGTTCTTGCTGGGACATACAGTTGTTTTACATGGGTACTGGAGCTGGGGGTTTGCTTGGTGTGGCTGGCGAGCCGCTCTAAAGATGCTGCTTCCTGTGGTGGGACCTGGGAGGTGGGATGGCGAAAGGTCATGGCTGGAGGAAGGAGCATGCTAGCCAGAGGCAGTGGGTGTTGCATGGGCATGCTGCTGGTATGCGTCATGGGCTGTTGCTGAGCTGGTGCCCACGTTATCTACCTCTGGTCAGAGGAGGCTTTGGCCTCGGAGAAGCTCCCTGTTTCATCCCTAAGCAAAGCATGCCTTTTCTTTCCTTCGGCCGCTTCCTGGAAGGGCTCAGTTCCTAAACGGTAAACTTCCAGATCTTTTTCTGATGTTCTCCGCTGTTTCTCCCCCGGTGTACCTTGGCTCCATCAGCCCGCTCCCGGCGCCAGGAGCCGCGGAGGTGCCGGAGGGCGCTGCCCTCTCCCGCAGCCTGAGGGCGCTGGTGGCATTCCCAGCTCGGCTGAGAGCGGAGCCCGACGGCAGCGCCACCAGCCGCCCCCGGGTCGCAGCCTCCCGAATTCCCAGGTAGGGTCTCATGCAACAGCCATCACGGGGCACTTAAGCTGGAGGCATTAAAGGAGCTTTCTTAATGCAGCTTTGTAAATTCATCTGATAAATACAAAATGGCTTATGTGCCCCTTTCAGGGTGGGGAGCTGAAGCCCAGTTTTCTAATTTGCAGTGGGAATCATCATCACTTGTGTGTTTTTACAGAATTTAACATAATTTGAGCTCAGCCTGGTGGCTGCCTGAAGGTCCTATTTCAGCAGATGTGCCTGACAGGAGCAGCAGTGCTTGATTTATGTCAGATTTGTTGGCCCACAAGACAAGACATGACTTTGACATCTAGTGTCCATATATTGCTCAGGTAAGGTTTGAGGANGAGGGCCTTCCTACCCTCCGGCAGTTCAACATTTGCCCCCAGCTTAGTATCATCTGCAAACTTGCTGATGATGGATTGAATTCCCTCGTCCATGTCATCGATAAAGATGTTGAACAGTACTGGGCCCAACACTGACCCCTATGGGACTCCGCTGGTGACTGGCCGCCAGTCTGATGTTGCACCATTCACCACCACCCTCTGAGCCCTCCCTTCCAACCAGTTTGTAACCCAGCATAAAATGTTCCTTTCCAGCCCGTGCTTTACAAGTTTCTCCTGAAGCTTATTGTGGGAAACCGTGTCAAAGGCTTTGCTAAGGTCCAAGTACACAACATCCACAGCCTTTTTGTCATCGACCAGTCGAGTCACTGGATCATAAAAGGAGATCAGGTTAGTCAGGCAGGACCTGCCTTTCTGAAATCCATGCTGACTAGATCCAATTTGCTAATTTCTGTGTGATTTTGAGGCAGTATGCCCACCACAGCCCTGCCCACAAGGAGGGCACTGTGCTGGAGTGGCTGTTAGGGGTTGGAACAACAAGAAGAGTTTCTTCACACACAAATATGACTTGTCATGACTTGCTCCAGCTGTAGCTCCCTCATGCCACAGTTTTGGTACTCTCCATATTTTTTCACTTCCATCCTCATTTGAGGATGCATCCCACCTAGATGGGAAGACTTCCAATTAAAATCTAGGTCTGTTCTTCCCTGTCGCAAGAAACCTGTGTTTGGGGTGGTAGTTTGCTCGGCTTGTGCCTCAGTCCCCTGCAATAGCGTCAGAAATGAAAACAAGTTGAATGGGCTTGTCTAGAGATGCAAACCATTCACCACCTGGCATGAATCTGTCTGGGCACAAGCTGCCATGTACCACTGGCCAGATCAGCTCTAGTGCCATCGTGGTGGCCACTCTCCTCTCCTCATCCCCATGCTGGATGCTGGTGTGTTGCCATGGAGGGGGTGACTGTTCGGCATATCACAGGAAGGGGCACATATGGGGTGAGGCTGGAGAGGCTCCCCCAGCTCCGCCTGGTCTTTCTGGACTCCCTGCAGCAAAGCTGCAGGCTGATGCCAGGAGCACACTGTGGAAACTTCCTGCAGTAATTGGAAAGGGCCAGGGATGGGCAGCACTGGAATCTGCCCAGCTTTGCCTGCTGCGGCACACCACAGATGGGGGACTCAAACGGCACCCAATGGTAGGGCAGCTGGGACCTTGCAGCCCTGCCTTCCTGGTGGCAACCATGCCCTGTTCCCCACCACTAAGCATTTGCTAGCTCCCTGCCCCAGTGGTGCTACTCTCAGCAGTCCTGAGCGTAGACAGGAGTCATTGATGTCTACAACTACCTGAAAGGAGGTTGTAGTCGGAGAACAAGAGGACATGGCCTTAAGCCATGCCAGGGGAGGCTTAGGCTGTATATTAGGAAGAGGTTTTTCACAGAGAGAGTGATCTCTCAGTGGAATGGTCTGCCCAGGGAAGTGGTGGAGTCGCCTTTCCTGGAGGTGTTTAAGAAAAGACTGGATGAGGAACTCAGTGACATGGTCTAGACGATGGGAGGCTTGGATGGATGGAGTGTGGTGCCCGTGGTTCCACGGTTGTGGGTTTGATCCCTGGATGGGCATTCACTTGGAAGTTGGACTCAATGATCCTTGTGGGTCCCTTCCAACTCAGAATAACCTGTGAACCTGTAAATCCCATTTAGCATACATCAGGCTTAAGAATCCCATGATTACCTTTTATACAATTTTGTTTCATAGGAAAATAATTAATTTTGAAATTAAGCTGAACAGATGATGTAAGAGCACTCTGTGTGGGCTAAATTAGTACATGCTGAGACACAGTGCCAGCATCTGTCTGGTTTAGTGACATTTTAAACAGTTAGAGGATGAGATGCTGCACCCTTTGTAATTTTTCTAATGGCTTCATCCCAGCCAGAGATGCAGAGCAGGCTCAGTAGTGTCAGCTGGATCATGCTCCATTTGCTCAGCAGTAAAAAAGAAGCTTACTTTGATGCCTCTTCTCTGTGTTAGGGAGGTTGTTTTAAATTTGAGTTTGCTGACCAGGTAGGCATTGTTTATACCTCAAGCAGTGTGGGGAGCTCTGAAGAAAGAAACACTGCTCCAAGGCACTTCAGCCATTTAGACCAACATTTCTGTCGTAACAGTGCACTGAATCTTCCTCCAAATTTCTAGGGTGGGGCTTTCCACCAGCACTGGAAGGTGCTAGAGGGCCTTGGTGGGAGGGAAGGGTCCTGCCCCATCCTTTCAGTGGTGTTGCTACCCTAAGGGATTCACGCCAGACAGAGAGCTCCGTTTCTGTAGACGAGTGATTTTTATGGTAGGAAAACACTGGTTGCCATGGATTTCTGGCCACTGTGGAAGATTCTGTGTTTCCCAAAGGAGCCGGTAGCAGCAGGCAATGTGGTGATACATGGGAAAGACTCTATTTTCCCTTGCTGGGAAGCAGGCTGCATGTCTGGGGGAGAAACCTCCTTGATGATGGGTTAAGGGGAGTACTGGGGACACCCCATGTTCCCAAATATAGGAGGTATTTCTCTTTTTACTGTCCCTGCCCACAGGAAGGGAGTCAGCATGGTGTTGGAGCAGGTTCACCTCAAAGGCAGATTTTTTGTGAGCAATTCTGTAGAAGGATGCATGTTCATGTCTGTGATGCTTATCTTTCTCTGTAGAAAAAGAAATATTTTTTATTGTCTAATGTACTTACTTGTTAACTATGTATTTTAGTGGGTCTAGTTAATATTGACTGTTTCATTTCTTTAGGGACCAGATATCAAAGACAGATTCCGAAAAGATTGAAAAATTTTCTTGCAACTTGATAAAATGCTGTCAGCAGGACAGCAGGGCATTCCTTAAGCCTGTCTCCAATCTTTATAGCCCTAACTATTCCTTTAAACTTCATGGGAGAAATGAGCCTTGTCTACTGTTGTTTTGACCTTTGTGAGGTGATAACTATACAGAAAATGCTGTTTCCTCTGTGGCTCATGTGAGAAGCCTCCTTGGCATGAGCTCGGGAGAGTTGATCTGGGCAGCAGAAGGTTGCCCACGTCCTAGCCTAGCTTCCAGCTGTGGATACAGTACACCTACAAAGGGCAATTGCACCTTGAGCTGAGGTAAGTGTACTTGGTTTATATCAAAGCTTAGCTTTTAAATAATTTCATTGAGTAGATTGTGCTCAAGTACTAATGTTGTAGCTTTCAACTGCTCTGCTAGTGACATGTACTAACCCTCCTTCCTATGTAATGAATATGAAGATTTAATAAAGGAGATGGTTAGGAAGGTGAGAAATAAGGCGATAAGAAACAGCCAAGGATTAATGAAACTGTTCAACACCCTTAGGTAAACCTCCAAGGAGAACCAGGAGATCTATGACAAGGTAGACTCATCCCCCAGGTTTTCCTCTCCTGCTGCTCCCCAGGCTCTCACATGAAGGGTAGCCCAATTGCCTTTGCAAGTGAGAGAAATTTCCATGTAAAGGCGAAAGCATGGCAACTACCACCAGAGTTAATCCTAGAAATGAGTCTGCAGGTGGCTGCATGAGAGACTTCCAAAGAATTTCAGGAGGAAAAATCTTTTTTTTTGAAAACAGAAAGAAGAAATAATTTAAGTAACACAGTTCAAAACAGGGCTATGTGTAAGTGCATACCTGACCTTGTAGGACCAAGGTGCCACTTGGGAGTTACTGGACTAATAAGGATTAAAATGGTGCAGCCACTGTTGACCCCATGGTTTTGCCTGGCCGTTGTCTTCTCCTTTGACATCACTGACCGTGATGACTGGAAATGACCTTGTCTTTCTTCTCACTTACTCTTGTGGTTACTGATGGTCTTTGCAGGGAAGCCATAGACTGTGTATTAGAAGGTCAGACTTCTCTCCTTCAAGAAGACATGTTAGTTTGCTTAACAGCAAAGAGCTCCCTGAGAGGCAGAAATGGCTGCAGCCACACTACACTTTTTCATGAGGACCAAAGAAGTCATTGAGAGGATGTCTGGGGTCAGTCTAGACCTTGCTCCTGCTCTATAGCCATCTCCTGTGTGGGAAAAGCAGTGGAGAAAGCTCTGGAAGCAATTTTGAGCTTAATAAGAGATAAGCATAGCACATTCTTGCTACAGAAGGGTTTTCTTTTAAGGCTTTCTCTGTTTTCAGCATGCACAGAAAGGCTGGTGTGAAAGCCTGACTCTTCTAGCTCACTAGGGCATCCCAAGTATGTCAGCCTGAGGGAGCACCCTGAGTGGGCATGGGGAACAGCAAGAATACACAAGTGTTGTGGTCTGACCCTGGCTGGATGCCAGAGATTCACCCACAACCTCTCTTGGAGAAAAAACTGGAAAAAAACCTTATCACAGGGAAAACAAGTCAAGCTAGAAGTGAGAAATATAAAGGATTTATTTATTAACTAACAAGATCAGAGCTTAATGTGAGAAGCATCATTTTAAAGGCAACCTTTTCCCTCCACCCCTCCTTCTCTTACAACAGATCTCATATTCCTTTTTTTCCTCCAGGAGACAAAAGGGGGAACAGGGGTAGGGGTAAAACCAGGCAAGTTGGTATTTCTGACCAGGTTTAGGATAGGAACTATCTCTCTGCCTTTCCATAAAGTCCTCTCTCTTGTGATCCACAATCCATCCGTGGAGTAATCCTAAATAAATATTTGCGTGTACAGCAGCACTTGGATACGGTCAACTGTTTGTTTACATGGCAAGCTCTGGGAGTGCTCAGTGGCATGCCTGTGCCACCGCTTTTTAGTTTGGATTTGTGGAGACTTTTGTTCTTTTTCCTCTCTAATTAGTTTGTTCCCTTTTTTCTTCAATTTGCACCTGTTGTGATTGGACCCTGATTCAGACTGAAGAGGCAGCATGAGAAGCGTTTGTGATGTTCATTTGCAGGAGGAGAGATCTGGACCTATTTCCATGCTTAGAGTCCTGCTGTAGGACACAAGCAATTCAATTTCTGCCTCTCTTCCCCCATCCCGCTAAAGCTGTTACCTTCTGCCTGAACTGAGCTATTGGCCTTTCTGCATGGTGCAGATGTGCCATGAAAAGTTCAAGAAGACTGTTGAAAAACGTTTGCTAATTTGTATACTTTACCCATCTGCCATCATCTCTGACAGCTCCTTAGGCCCATGTAGGCTGAGCTCTGCCTAGAGCAGCGGCTTCCAGGTAGCTGGATCCCAGTCTGGGTGCCAAATGTATTACTTGTCATTATGAATGTTGCTAAGTTTCTGGGCTGGTGGAAACTTTATGGTTTTGAGTTCCGCTCATGGTTTTGTGTAGTAGGCACTGCTATGTTTTGGTTATTGGCATTCCTGTGGTCAGCCCCTGTCCTGGGGCATGTCCAAGCACCCAGGCAATGGCAAACCAAACCCAGCAGTGCAGTGCTTTTGTCTTGCTTTAATTAGAGTAGGACATAATTATTAGCAGCATGTTTTGGTATCCATTCTTTAATTCTGACAACAACCAAAGGAAGCCATTATCTCTACAAGAGGACGTTTCAGCATGTGTTACAGTAAATAAAGCTAACAGGTTCAGTGCAAAACGATGATTGCATTCTCTTAAGGACAGCAATAGATAATGAGGCTGATAGATGCCAAATCCCTTCAAGAGCCATGATAGCGAGTTTGCACTCAGATCAGCCTTTAATCTTGGAGGATCACTGAGCTCCTTACTAGCTGATATATTTCCCACAGTCTATCTGCCCTGTAACACAGGTCTCCCTGTAAGATATGCAGCAGTTCTTTAAGTGCCTTTGGTAGGTGGATGGCACCTACCTGCTNAAATCCCTTCAAGAGCCATGATAGCGAGTTTGCACTCAGATCAGCCTTTAATCTTGGAGGATCAGTGAGCTCCTTACTAGCTGATATATTTCCCACAGTCTATCTGCCCTGTAACACAGGTCTCCCTGTAAGATATGCAGCAGTTCTTTAAGTGCCTTTGGAGACAAAGAAAGTAAGTGGATGGCACCTACCTGCCGGTGTTGGGCAATGCATTTCTGTATGGATCAGGCTATAGATGGAAAGTCAGGTCTGAGTTTGACCCTGCATAATGTTTCACAGCCTCCCCTGCTCCATGAGCAGCAGCAACCTTGATCATACATCATGTTCCTGGAAACTATGTGCTCCTCTGGTCCCCTTAGCCAGGGACAGCAGCCTTGGTTTTAACTTTTCTGCAGCACTTGGCCATAAGCAACATTATTCTTGAAAGCAAAATGCCCCTGAAGGCCTGCTTTTCACACTGGCAGATAAAGTTAACCTTTTCAAACTGGCAAATAAAATTGAAGAATGTGATGTTTGTTAAAACATCAAAATAGNTATTGAGTTTCCTGTCAATCATTACTCCTAAATCTCTCTCCATTTCACCACTCTCCAGCCACTCATCCCCCAGCCGATAGCGGTGCATGAGGTTGTTATGTCCAAAGTGAAGAACCCGGCACTTAGACTTGTTAAACCTCATACTGTTGGAGTCTGCCCATACCTCTAGTATCTTCTAAAAGTTTTTTTTGTGGAACACTGGAGACAAATGATGAGATGCATATTGCAGGGTGTTCATTCTTGAGATCTCCAGTGTTTCCTATACTCATTTCAGTATGTCTTTTGATCTTTGCTGTTTGCCCCAAAGCTGTGGGCTTTGGGTGAGCTTCTCAATTTTATTTTATATAACAAAAAAAATGTTTGTAGCCCTCAGGGACTTGCAGAAAAGTTTGAAAATGTGATCATAAACTTCAGGAAACCAGAGTGCAATTAGGAAAAGCTCGAACATTTATAATTTTCTTTAAAAACCAGAACAAAACCCGTTGTAATTTTAAAGCTCTGATTCTCTGGAGTCTAATGCATAATTTTTGAGTATATGTGGTTGGCAGTGCTCAAAAAGATGCTTTTATCTGCTGTGAATTTTATTTACTGGCTTCTTTAACTGTTTCTGCGCCTTTTTTTTGGCTGGCCTCTCCTGCAGCTGAGAAGCCTTCTCCATCTCTGGGGTTTTGGAAGAGCAGCCAGAGATGATGGCAGCAGTCAGGATCACCCCAGTGGCAGACGCCAGGCTGCCCCTGCATGGGTATATCTGGCCATGTGCTTCAGAGCTGCTGGGCAGCAAAGCCTCTCCAAGGTTTTGAAGTCCATTCTCCTGGTGGGGAATTCCTGGAGAGCTCACCAGAGACAGCAGCACATCTCATCTCCTTCTCAGTTGCAGCCAGGGTGTGTGGCTCCTCCTTTGCAATACAACAGCTTGGATTGGAGGATTGTCCCCAGCCTGCACAGCTTGCTGTGTTCTTCCCCAAGGGCTCATGAAAGAAAGGGGCTCTTTCCTTCAGGGGCTTGTTTTCATGGTGTGGTGACTGCTGCGAGCAAGGCCCCCAGCACCACTCTGCTCTTGGCAGGGCATGGAAAGGCATGGTACCCTCCCAGAAATCTTGCAGACATGCAGCAACACTGCTGGGCTCTTCCCTCTGCTTCTTCCTTCCCGAGCCACCCTCCCTTGGGCACTGCTCTTTCATATTTTTAGAAAGCACAGTTGATGTTTTTCAACACTGACTTTGCATGTCAGCAGCCATTGCACAATGACCTCTCAGGGGCCCATTTATTTCGCAAGCAAGGGTCGTGCCCTGTGACAGTGTTTTCCATCACATCATCAAGGGCACCCTAGGCTCTAGCTGCTTCAAAATGGCAGCTATTGTTTGGTGTCTCACGTCCTGCTTGAAACCAAGCCTTCCCTGGACCTGTTCTAATAGGTCCTCTCTGTGATCTATTTATCCCCATGTTCTTTCGGTGGAGGGGGGAAGGGCTCATTCCTATTTTAAGGACAGATGCATCAACATGATGCAAGCAGCCCCTTTTATTGCCTCCCCCACAGCTTTTGGAGGTAGTCCTAATTTAATCCAGCATGAGTCCCTTGCAGAACTGGAGGGTTTGGAGGCTGGCCAGGCTTGCTACACCAAACTCTGTGCTGCATGGGCACAGCCCATTGCATCCTTTGCAGAATGATGCCTGCAATAGGGAACTCATACTCTGGCTTGAGGAAAGACTTGAATTTATAAAATGTAAAATTTCATCCCTTTGGATAGACGAGGGCAACAATGAGAGAGGCTTTGTTTCACAACTAGAGGATGACCATGGAGATGGGTGGAGCTGTTTATCACCTTTGGTCAGAGAAGATGGAAAGACCAGTAGAAAACTTCAGAGGACACTGCCTGGCTGAGTAAAGTCCAGATCTCCTCCCTCACTATCCAGGATTTCCTCCCTCACTGGCTGGGCTTGGAGATGTGTGTGTTAATATGGCACACCCATATTAACATTGCATACACACGATTTTGCACAAAAATAGCTTATTATAGGGAGCTTTTTTCTCCACCCCTCTATTGAAGCACCTGTGAGTTGTGTGTGTCCTCTGAAACCATCCTTAGCTAACCTGTTCCATCTCCAGCTAATCTTTCAGGGCTCTGAGTGTTTTCACATTTTCGGAGCTGGGCTGAGCACTCTTCCAAATCATCAGCATGATGCCACCCATGCAAATTTATGTTTTTTGGGAAATGCAATTGTATTTACAGTCGTACCTCGCTTATTTGCACTTCAGGTTTTGTGTTTTCCTTTCTTTCTCCTGCTAAGGCTTCTCCCTAAGTAAACAACTCTTCTAGTTTGCCCTGTTTCTACCTGTATTTGTTCATCCGGTTTGAAAATAAGTTCCCCGTAACCCAAGATGTTATTTTGGGCTTGTTTAGGATTTTGCTAGCAAAGAGGGCCAATTCTTGCATGGTTCTTAGGACAACATGCTTTATTTCAGACACAGGCAAACTCTAGTTACACATAGCATGTGCAAGTGGCTGTGCACTGCTGCATTCACATACAGAGGTATATAAAGGGTAATGATAATGTTGCCCAGAAGGCTAACACATCAAAGGCCAAGGAGCAGTTAAAATGTATTACGAGCTGTTGGCAGTGATTGTGGGGGGTATTCGTGTGTTGCTGATTTAGACAGCCCCAGTAAATGAAAACCCTCTGGATTAATTGGTACACCAAAGAGATTTCAAGAGCCTGATGGAAAATGACAAACAAGGGAAAACACGGATAGCTGGGTATGCTGACCTGCATTGGGGCACTGCTGAATAACTTGCAGCTCCCTGTTGTGCCCTGGGAAGCCAAGCATAGCTGGGGGTGCCTGGCCAGCAGCTCACCTGGTGGTTTGGTGAGAGCCGGCTGAGCCCCACAGACAGCATCTGCAGTGCTGCTGTTTCAACACAGCCAAGTGTGTAGCTAGAGGTGAGACTTACCAGCTGCCTTGTGACACCTGGGACAAGAGTTTAATTACATGCTTTTAATGAAGTGGGGTGCTGGGGGAGGGAGAGACAGGAGGCCGTGTAGTGCCTGATGTCACAGAGTGACTGAAGCTGGGAACTTCAAGACTGATTTGCGCAGAGACTGCTGGCTGTAAACCAACATGGGAAATATTGAATGATACCCTCCCATCTTTTACTAGGATACCTGTATTCCAACTACAATTATGTGGTTTATTTTTAATCCTTCAATTTTACATAAAAATATGGCACCTAACCTAAGTGTTAAATTGACAGCCCTACAAACTTCAATTGTACCAGCTCACTCACTGCTGATTGACCAGTTGAAACAGGATCACTTAAGGCAGCACCAGGCAACTCATGCCCTTTCAGACCCACCTGCCTGGTGTTTGGGACAGGATACTCAAGCTAATGACTGGTGCTGACCTGAGGGTCTTTCACACGTCCACACTGGGGCTGCAAAAGAAGGTCCTTGTCTTTTCCCTGATCATCAGAGTTTCCAGAAGCCAACAAGCCATGACTTGTACTGGTATCAGTGATCTCTCACGTGAACATCAGCTGGTTCTTCTGCTTGAGTACTTCCTCAGTTCTCTTGCCATTGTCTTACCTACTCATTGCTGAACCCTGGTAGAGACAATTTTTTATTGCTCATCTTGACCAGACACCTCATAGTTTGGGTGGTTTCCTGTTCTGTTATACCAGTTCCCCTCCAGCTCAGGAGGGGAGGGATGTGTGCTTCATTGCTGTACCCAATTCCATGCTTGGTGTATTTCTCTCTTGCAGTCATGAGAAGAGAAGCACAGAAGGTGATGTGCTTCTGGTCACCTGATGATTTACAACGTCTCTTTCTTCTCATATTAACCTTTCAGTGCATGGGAGAGAGGAAGGAAGAAGCTGGTTAAATTGTCAGGTTCTCCCAACTGTATGTCCATCTGGCAATTGTGTGGGTGTGATGGGGATGGAAGGTAAACCAACATAATTCCAGAGGGGCCTTTCTCTCCCCTTTTCCTCTATATACTTATGAGGTCAATAAGATGAGTAAAGTTGGCAGAAAGACAGAGAAGTAAAGTGCATTGTTGTGTGCACAGATAGGATTGCTCATCTTCCTGAGATCTTGACCCAAGTGTGTCAGGCTCCCATTTTGTCTCCCAGCTCATTGTCACAGATGATTTTAAGCATGTCTCAGCTCTGCAGCCTCTGTCACTATCCACCCCACTGTCCTTCTACTGGCAATCTCATTCTATAGGTGTCACAGGAAAAACCTTGCTTGTGCTTAGGAGCACTGGAGCAGGAGGCGAGAAGCAGCAGACTTCTACACATTTTTAATAAAGTAAGGCCATTTGAATGAGCGCCACCAACTTGTTTCTGAAAAAATCCTTGCTTCTTCCATAAATCCAAGACATATATAAAAACTCTGTTTTCAGTCTTAAAGCTAAAGACAAGCATCAATTTAAAAATCTATACTTAAAGCAAATTGCATTGAAAAAAAGAGAAGACTTCATTTTTTTGTGACTAATAATGAAATGTTTTTTAAGGGTGATTGAACATAGCACAGAGTCCTAAATATATTTATTAGTTTATCAAACATAATTAATCTAATCTGATTGCTGATATTGTCTATGACTTTGCAAGTGAAAAACACTTTTGTTTAGCTAGACAGTTCCTTTTGAAAGAACAAAAATTAAATATTAAAACATACACAGCTTACTGAATAATCATGCTATTTGTCAGACAAGCAGAAGAATCACCACTGAAGTGCTCCCAAAGTGCCAAATTGGGTAATATACATAATTACGCCCCATTTGATTAGATATGTGCCCATGGTAACAGCCACACTCAAGATCCACGTATGAGTACAGCCTTGAAATAATCTTCAAAAAGAATGATGGCAACAGAGCACATCTGAAGCTTCACTGGGGAGACTTTTGGAACATAACCTACACACCAATTTTTTCTGTTCCTGTGGTTATTCTTTATTTTATCTTATTATCTTCTATTTTTAAAACAATGCATGCCTTGGTTCTTGAAGGTGATATACTGCTTCCATGAAGTGTCACCACACTTTTATCCCTAAAAGAAAGATCTCTTACTCATCTGCATCCCATTTTAAAGCCTAAAGCCTTCCTATATTTAGGGATGAAACCTGGCAATTGGCAAGGCTGCTGCAAGCTGTTTCTAGGAAGTGGTAACAGTCATCACCTGGAAGACAGCCCATCTCATATCCCCTCTCCTCTCACAGCCCAGGACAGTCCAGTGATGCATAAGGTCTTCTAGATGTTCTATTAGACTTTTGCAAAAGCCTTGTGAAGGAACTGCATGGTCTCAGCAAGAAGACTGATTTTGTATGAGATCCAAGCCTCAGAGAGCCTGCAAGGCCTGAGCTACTGCCAACCCACAGGGAGTGAGTGTGGAGGGTACTGTTTGGGCAACAGTGTAACCCAAGAGAGTGTTTTAGCTGGAGATGCAATGCGAATTGTTCCCACAGTTTATTTTTACATGCTTTTACGTGAGTTTGGAAGAGTTGGAGAGAATTAGAGAATTAGCAGAATAAATTATTATTATGGGCTATTTATAAAAAATGGGAGAAATATATCTTTCTCAATACATTTATGTCCAGGAATGATGAGAGATGCTGCTTTTGCAGAAATGCCAGCAGGGAAACATTTAAAAGAAACTTTCCACCCCCCCTCAATAAGGAAAAGAACAAGATACAGAAAAGTTCCCCAGATGAAGGCACCAGAGAAAGACTGATCTGTAGAAGGGAAACTTAGGCAGGGAGTGCTGAGAGTCTGGCAGGAGAAGGGCATGGAGCCCATGGCTATTTTCCAAGGGCCACGGTGTACATGGCTCATCTGGTCAGGTCAGTTATCCCACTAGTGCAAGAGAGCCATAGTGTACCCCTGTGTGGACATCTCACTCTGTAGAAACAAGGTAGGACCTGGCATCAAGGGACCTTGTTTGGGGATATATGATGTAGAGGAATTCAGCCAGCCATGTTTGTAGCCTTCAGCTGGATGGCAAGAACACTGTAAGTAGTGTTCATACAAAGTTGTCAAACTGTTACTGGATGCAGTGTTAGGATCACACCTACTGAGGCAAAAATAGACATGTGGATCCATCTTGGAAATGCAGTGATTGATTAGGAACATGTCACCTTTCTCCATACTAATGTGTTCTTAACTGTACTCAGTGGACAGGATCATCAGCAATATAAATTAACATCACTGGTCAAATTATACTGAAATTGTGAAATTCCTAAACACTTCCCTCTTTGCTGTTTTTAACATTCCTTCTCAAAACAGGAGATTATTCAAACCAGTTTCTCGTTATTCACATCAGCACCAAACTATGAGTTCTGAAATGAGTCAGACCAAACCCTAGGTCTGCCCTGGCTGAGAGCAGGGCAGTCTAAAGGGACCCAGGTTGTGTGTGAACCCTGTGATGACAGTAGTGATGACTGTGCCAGCCCTAAACATCCTGTTTTTAAGGTATCTTCCACCACCTGTGTTTGACAGCACACTTGTACTGGATATTCCCAGTTACATGGACCCTCCTGCAGACTCAAGGGCATCCTCAGGTCATAGGGTTGGAGGCCTAGCAGCTATATGGGTGGTGAAACCAGCCTGGATAGTGTCCTGAGTGTGCTGCTGAAAGGCAAAGTGGATGTGGTGTGTGTGCGCGAGTGTGCATGTATATGCAATATTGGCCCCTCCTGTGATAAATGGCTCTAAGGAAAGCTTTGTGAAATTTTGAATTTCTGTTTTCCAGAACAGAATAAACTGTCGGGGAAAAAAAAAGGAAAAATTGTTTCCTGGAATTAAAACAGTCGTGTTCAAAAATGCTTCCATGTTCCATTTTGACATTTTTTGGATCAAAGTGAAGCATTTTGACATTTCTGAGGTAGGAATGTTTTGTTTCAATTTGTTGAACTGACATGAAATGTTTAGTTTCAAGTCTGCTTAACGTTAAAGTAGGCAGCGCCTTTCCTTGGGTTTGGGTCCCATTCTCTCCTCTGGGCTGTGCTCCCTGGGAGCTCTGCCCAGCTTCCATAAAGCTTGGGCAAGGTCCATGTTGTTCTCAGTGAATGCAGTTCAGCCACAAGCCCCAAGCACAGGAAAGAAGAGAGGCCTTTTTGGGAAAAATAATTTTGATGCTGAGCTCAACTGAAATGAAAAATTTTGGAATAGTTGAAGTAAAATGCTCCATTTCAGTTCACAAAACACGACTTCTTGACAGTGGCATCCCTGGATTCCCAGGACACAGGCACTTTCTATATTAGAGAAGCTGTTTTCTGTTCCAAAAGGTCTCCCAGTGTGTGCCTGCATACATGTTGATGTGACGTACACTGATAAGCTCCCAGAGGTTTGCGGACTGGACCCCTGGACTTAGCAGCAGAGTTGCCCTTTAGTATTGGTTGGGCAGATTTCCCGAGAAGCTAAAGATCCCGGTTTATGGCGGGGGCTGCCTGGAGCTGTGGCAGCCTCTGGCTCGGCTGTCCCCAAGGGAGGTGAGGGGGCTGCAACAGGGACAGGAGTTTCTTCTGGGAACTCGGCAGACTCTGCTCTTTTCTGGAAGCGGCTGTAGGGTCTTCCTAGTATTTCTGATGAATTTTACCTAAAAGTCAATTCAAAAATTGCTTTGGTTCATTCTCAGTAGCTCTCTATAGGACCAGGCACATCCTACTACTTACTGTGAGGGATAATTGAACCCTTTGCCCTCCCCCTTTCCTGGGCAATAGCTTCAAAAGATCTCTGATTTTGCTCAGCAATCAAGCAATCTCATTTGCAAAACAACTGCAATGGCCCTGCAAAAGCAGAAGGACAGCTCCTTTGTTAAATAGTGCCTTTTGGTGACACAAAGGAACCATAAAGGTGATGAAACTGCAGCCTGGACTGCTGCGTTTCCTGGACTGTGCAGGCTGTCCTCCCTCCCCCTCCCGGCTGTAATTTCAGACCCCGAGTCTAAGGATTATGAGGGCTCGAGCCCAGGGAGAACAAGGTGCATTGCAACTATTCTTAGCTCCAAAAATTATTCGTGGCTTTGCTTTGAAATCTGAACCAGGGTTAATTTCTCTCCCCCTTCCCCCAGTCGGTTTCCTCTCCTCTTTCATGTACCTATTTGCATAGACTGTCATCGTAAGAATCTCCATTAAAATTGAAAGCCTCCTTCCTGCATGTCACCTCTCGAAGCCCCCTTCCGCTTGCCCTGCATGACTTTTGAAGGGCTGGAGAGCAAAGGTCCTGGCTAGCATCGCCTCCTGAGCCCTGCATTCCCCCTACCCTCAGTCCTGCTCCTCTGTTGCTATAGAACATCCATCAACTTGGAAGTGCCAGAGAAAAAGAACAGAAAGTTATCTTAACTATTTAATGATTGATTAATATATGTTTATAGAGCACTTCAAAACCATGCATGATTTTGTGAATTGTTTATTAACTGGCCAAGTGGTATAATTTGCTGAACATCCTCCACTCTCATTGCTTTCAGTGGGAGGAAAAGGTGGTAGGCAGATTGCAGATTTTGTTACAGTTATATTACTAGGAGTACTAGTAGTTCTGCTTCAGGAAAATAATTTAAAAATGAGCTTTCACTTCAAGTCTTCATGTACAGGGCTGCTTCCAACACCTGCCACTGAGGTTATTCAAGTGCCTCCATTATAAAGACCTATGTTCAGCTGTTCTTTGGCAGGTTTTACCTGCCTGGAAAGAAGGGTTGGGCTTGCTTCTCCTTGAGGCTGAACACAGAGAGTGCTTGCAGCTGTTGGTGCAGCATGGCTGGTTGGAACAAGGACCCTCCTTACTCAACTGCTCCTCTCTGCTGAGTGACGGTGGTTTTGGTTAAGGGGCTATTGCTAAAGTTTGTGTGCTTTGTGCCTGTAGTACCAGGTTAGAAGGACAATATAAGCAGGGTCTGTTGACTGGGTGAGCAAGAATGGAAGGAGGAGCATGGTGCCATGTGTGCTGCCTTGTTCCCATGTCCAGTTGAGGATGCCAGCTAGATTGGTATTTGCACCCCATGCTGGCTTTACTTTCTGATCTCTGCCCAGCCTGACCCAGATAAGCTGCTGAAGCCAGCCTGCCTCTGCTCTCTCCAGCCCCCTCAGGTCCTTCTTAGGAGTCTGACTGCTCTCTGGCTTCCTCCCTCTCCTGCTAACAAGCTGCACCTATATCACAATGGGATGCAAGGTAAATGCAGGCTGGCCACCTGAAGAGCTCTTCATCACCAATGCAACACACACTGCTAGGCATGCTTGGGGGCTGAGACTTGCAGTTGGAATTCCTTTGCTGTGAGCAGATATACACCTTGCAGACCCTAGAGATGTGATGACTTGCGTGTCAGCCCTGACTATCTTTGTAGGTGCAGGAGGTGAGACAGGATGTTGCAATAGGATACAAGCAGCTGATGAAAGTTGGTGCTCCTTGCTCTCCCTGCCTGACTCAGCCAGGCTCCTCACCTGAGTGAGGCCTGCAAGACCATGGCTGCTGTGATGGAAGATGATTGGGAGGGTAATAACTCCAGCTGGTGTTCTTGGAGGGACTGCTTTTCCCAGTTAATGCTTGTTATGAAGCACTAAATACTTGTGATGCTATGGGATGGGTGTTTATCAGGTGTGTGGTGTGTACAGCTCCCTAGTTTTTAAGAGGAAGCACAAAATTAAGAAGGAGACTTGCAAAACAAAAGACATTTACCCTGGATTTATGCTGTTATTTAGAAGGTATTAAAGCCTTGCTCATTTTAAGGACTCTTGGACTTCTCAACCACTGGGAATCCATCCTCTGTAGAGCAATCATCCCTGAAAGATGCCTTCGCATGTGGCAACCACCCTTCAGGTTTGTTTATGGGGTTGAATAATGAATTGCTACAGACAGTTCTCTGTACCACTCAAAGAAAGCAGTAGCAGTTATTCTGTTGTAGTTCAGCACTAGAGGGGGATGTAGCACGTGCTTTCCAGCACATTTCATACATGCATGCAACTTATTTTACAGTGGTGTTTATGAGGAGGCTGTTTCTTTAATTGCCAACATGAAGATTTTTGTCTTGCAGGGGCAATTTTCTTGCATAGGATAAAAATCAGAGGGAGTGCTATTTGTCATGCCTTAAAAGACTATGCTTGTAGTCAATTAATTGACTACATGTGTCATGTGTGTCTTGAATATTGGGGCCTCAGAACTTCAGGCAATTCTCGAGTTTCTTTTTTTTGGGGGTGGGGGTGGTGTCTAACATGAGCAAGCAGAGGCTATTCCTTAGCTTGGCTGTAGCTCTAGTTCAGGCTGCTTGTTGGAAGCATCAAAGCTTTGCCCTTCTTGCCAGGGTAGCATCCTTCTTGCTTGTGGTAGTGAGTCCTGCTAGTGGCTGAACAAAGATGCAAAGCAAAATCCACCCAACTTCACTTGCTCAGAAAGCTGCATGTTTCTGTTCTCAACAAAAATGGCTCTTTGACTTTGAAGACATCCCAGTAATAAAAACCAGTTGTCCACTTTATGCACGAGCAAAACACTTGGCAAAAAAAGCTGCTGCCTTGAGGTTTTGCAGAAGCTGGTCAAATTCCTGTCCTCTCCTCTTGTTTTCTTCCTCATCTCCAGTGAGTGATTCTTATTCCTTGTTTTTACTCAACAGTGCAGGAGTGTGCCAGTGTGAGGAAACTTGCTAGCCTGTTAGCCCGGGGAATTTCTCCTAGCATGTTTGGGTATGGTATCGTGGGAGAAGAGCAGCCTGGCTGGTGTGTGCTACATACATGCACAAACATATATGCTGAGGCAGAAGGTGAGAATATCACTTACTGAACAAAACCTGTATTCAGGGCAGGGGGTGAGGACTCTCTCAGATCTGAATTTTGCCCATTTGCTCTGTGGGAGATCTTCGTGTGCTCCCCTGTGCCCTCCTCTCCTCTCTGTACCCTGGACACTGAATGGGCCTGTGGTTCCCACCTCGCGCTGAGGGCAATGTAGGCTAGCCAGAAAAGATGTCCCCATTCACATTTCCACATAGGAATTTTCCTTTCCCTGCTTTTAGTGTCTATAATTACCTCTTTACTCCAGTGCCAGCAATCTTCCATCAGGCATCGTTGTTAACAGAGAGAAAAGAGAAGGGGAGGGAGGGAGAGAGAGAGAGAGCGAGCTAGCCAGAGCGCCACAAAACTTAATTTAATCGCAGCACCCCATGCTCAATTTAACAGACACAACAGCTCAGAATGGGGTCCCTGTGCAACAGGAGGGCAGGCAGTGGAGCGTCCCTGGAAAGAATTAATTGTGGATGACAATGTGTAAACAGTGCAGATGAATAGGGCATGCAGGTGTGAGGCACCGGGGCCATCCCGGGGACTTTTTCACACGAATTTCAGCTCCTTCACTGCTGACCTGCTCCCGAAAACGTGATTAGTGTCGGCGTTGGGAAACCATTCAGGGTGTCAGGATTTGGCACATATTAACTAGCCCTGGGGGAGAGGGGAGGGAGCGCATGGGGGCTATGAAAGGAGGAAGTCTGGCGGACAAGGGGATTGTTAAAGGGCCAGAAAATCCTCATTGCTCTGAGGTGCCCTTGCTGCTTGGAGGAAAATGGAAGAAAGCTGAAGCTCTCTCTCTTCCATAGCATTACTGAGCTATGTGGAAAACAAGGCAATGCATTGTGGAATATTTTTCTCTGGGTGTGCGTTGTAAACAGCAGTGATGTTTGTAATACTGACCTTTTCGTAGATGTGGCTTTCACAGTTCTAGATACTTTAGCTTGAGAGATAAACAGGAAAGTTAATGACACAGCAGAACTGAGAACAGAAAATATCTCCTGGGTATCATATGGATGGTATTCGGCATGCAAATCTCACTTCATCAATATATACTCTATATGTACAGTGATACAGACAGGGGGTTGTATAATGGGCCTAATTTACCAAGCATGAGGTTAGACACTTTTAAATTACGTTCCCGGTGCCAGCTTGGCCCTCTGCATCCAAATAAGGGAGTTACATGCAGAGAGTAGACAAGGTTACTGATGTCTTTTCCCACTCATGAGAATGATGCAAGGGGAAGAACAGAACTTGATGAGGACTACCACAAATACCAGTGCCTGTCCTAGACTCTGTTATGCTCTTTTTTCCTTGCTGAGAATTCTTTCCCTGCCTGTCTTTGACTTGGGCAGCATGGCAGGGGTGCTGTGTAGATGCCTGCTGAGATCTTAAGCTTTGCACTCCCTAGACAACTGCAGCCCAAAGGCTTGGGTGTCTCATAATATAACAGAAATAAAATTTATTCTAACTGCAAACATACCTGTGTATGTGAAGCTGACGTGGATTCTTACTAGCTTGGTGATGAAAAAGGGTGTTGCCATTGGTACTGGTTTGGCAGTGCAGACATCTGTTTGGGAGACAGGGTGGACCAGGACCTTCCTAGCCTGGTTCAGCTTGGAGAGACTAAATACATGAGAAGGGATATGAAACACATATCATCACAGGCACCATGAAGACCAGTATACACAGTAGAAATCCCACCGCAAATTCAGAGTCGCACTTAGTTGCTGTTGGAAAATTTGCTACTTATTTTTGTCTCTAGCCCACGCATGTGTGGCAGACTAGTTCAGCATCCTTTTGAGAAAAGTCTGGTGGTGGCTATCACTGCCTACAACAAGTGTTGTGGGGCTGAGGTCACACAGGGAATTTCCGTGCTCAGGCAGTAAAAGTTATGCCTTTGGTCCTGATTGTGCCAATTGTAGATGATTTTGCTGGTAAATCACAGCAATGACTGTGGGAAAGGTTCTCCGTAAGTACTAAGGTAACCTAGCAGTGCTTATAGGCTGTTAATTGTTCGCAGAAGGGCAAAATTTGTTTGCTGTTAAGCCCAATGGTATCTAGATTCATATGAAACAAGAAATAATGTCAAAAGTTTTATGCATTGCAATCCTGTAGCTCTTGAGATGGGACCCTCCCTGCCTAACAAGCTTCTCCGAGAGCTGGATACCCAGCTGAAGCCATTCATCTCAATTCTGTCTGGGACTCCAGAGAGTGCAGCACCTCACTTATCTAACATGCTATCAGCAGGGATGAATAACATTTGTTTCATTGCCACCTGCTTGACTGACTGCTGTTTCCAAAAATGATAATCAGTGCTCCTAGAATTTCTTCCCCTGGTCTGTCCCCCCCGTCAAATGGTCCTATCTCCCCACACCAAGATACCTGCCCTCTCAGAGTGAAACTGTCCTTGGGAAACCGTATGCTGAAAGGACTTTCTTCTTATGTAATGTGCAAGGTAATTCTTTTAAAAACCATAAGAAATAAGTTGATTCTGCAGTGGCTGTTCTTGCCAAGATGAATATGATGTTTTTCAGTAGAGTGAGTTAGCTTTGTTGCCTCAGATAAATTCCAGGATGCTGACTTTCTGTGGTTTTCAGGAAAGGGCATTGCATTTGCTGCAAAATGGCTGTTTCTCAGGGCCAGCTGCTCATGCTTTTAAAGTCTTTTTTTTGTTTGTTTGTTTGTGGGAGATTTTTTAATCATTATTTCAGGAGATATTTGCTGGTAATTTATCTACTGGAAGGTACAGGGCTGCAGAAACCAAAGAGATCATTTTCACAGGCACCTGACACAGGGACTGTTGCAGGACTTTCTCCAGGCAAGCTCTCAGTATTCTATGAACCATGAACTAACTGCACCCTAACCAATACACCAACAAAGACTGGTTTCTCAGAGAGGTGGTAATATTCATCAGCCAGAGGACCTAGGAAATGTTCTTTGCTTGTACTTACAGTTGGATTGCTGGATCTTCACTTGTACTATATTTAAGCTACTAGCTGCCATAGAAACAAGAAAGGCTATGTTGAGTTCTGTTAGTTCAAGAGTGGAGGAGATGGGACTAAGGGAAGGTAAGTAGTTTGCAGGCAGTGAAAATGGAAAAACTGAAGAAAGTGAGGATGTGAGTCCCAAGTCAATTGTGTTAAACTTAATACCATAACTGAGTCCCAAGTCATTTGTGTTAAACTTAATACCATAACTCTAGCTCGAATTCCTAGAGAATCTTCATACCATGCTAAACTGGTATTGCACAAAAAATATGCTCCTGTGGTAGCAGATTTCTCTTTCTTGTAAGGATCTCCAATTAATGCAGAGGTTCTCAGGCTTGATGAGAAATCAGAGCAAGGAAAGACTCTGGAAAGTTTTGAAGTCGCACATGGATGTACTGCTTCTACAGGCAGCTCTACTGCTGTTTGTATTATCCAACATGGGACCAGAGCATGGCCAGGGTGGTGGTGAAGGGCTGGGCTTCTGGCCACTGTGACCTTTGCAAAGGTGTGGGTCAGGTTGGGGTGCAGGTGAGAGGACCTACTGTCTTTCTGGGCTGCAGAAACTCTTGCATACAAGTTTACATCAGAATCTCCGAATTAATGTGCAGATCATATTGCTCTTCTTACTGCTTTCCCGTGACATCAGCTGCCCTTTTTCAGGACTGTCAGCTTGTTCATCAGGCCTAGACCCGTAAGCCTCTTGAGCCTTGTCTTATGATCCTATGATCTGTCCCACTGATTAACCAGGGGAGAGCTCTGGTCTGGAAGCAGATGTAGCTGAAAGGAAACTTGGCTGCTTGACATCTCTTTTTAATGTGAGACTATAGCTTGGTATGACAAAAAGAGAAATGTACCCTTTCCGCAAACCAAGGCAATAATATTGAAAAATCTCTGTAACAGTGGGAAAAAAACCTCTGGAGTGACATAAAGAATGTTGCTTACAACTAAATAAAAATGCAACTGAATAAATAGTTAAAATTATGTAGAATTCTTAATGGTGGTTCATTTGCCCAGGTCTGCTAAAGGCTTCCAGCTTTCTCTTGCTTTCTCACAAGCACTTCTGCAGTGGATATTGGTTATCGTATCTGATGAATTTGATGATATGGAGTCCAGCTTTGCGTATGTTTCTGTACCAGAAGAGAATTTTCAGGAAAATACTTGGCTTTCAGGCCCTTGCAAGTGTCTTGGCAACACTGGAGTTTTCAGAAGTACTTTTAGATACAGAATCTGAGTAACTTATTTTCCTTGTACTGAGGCTGGAACAAAAGATGTCTTCAGAAGACGTTACAGTAGAAGGTAAGGAAATGGGAGCTCTAAAGTGAGACGGAGCGATCTGCCTTAGGAAAGAGCTGAAACTCTGCATGCACAGAGCTACTGGTTTCTCTATACAAGATCCAAGCTAGGACCTGGACCTGCCAGGGGAAGGAAATGTGGGAACACGGAGGAAAGGCCAGGAGGATAAATTCACTGTTCAGCATTCAGGTCAATGAGAGATGTCTCACAGCTTAGTCTTCATCAGGTCATTTTCGTAGCTGGTCTTCTCGCAAGTAGTGCTGGTCTGGCTGCAGCGCAGAAATGCAGTNGTGGGCTCAGACAGACCCAATACATATGGGAGCACTGATATGGAGAAAGGATGAAAACCAAAGTCTCTGGTGGATTGCAGGTGGTCTGAGGTACAGTAAATGGAATGTTGTAGAGCTTAAACACAAAATACATTTCCTGTAAGTTGGAGATGGGCTGACTAATTTCAGTAAAATAAGTCTGTATCAAACCTTTAGCCAAAGCTCTGAGTAACTTGCTTTTTCCTGACAAGTTTTTGAAGTCTGCATTTATATCTTCTGCTGGGAGCGCTTGCAGAACTGGTATCTCTTCAAAACCTTGGCTTGTATATTTTGTATTTCCTAACCAAGGCCTGCACTAAGATAGAGGAGATGCAATACGCATTTCTCAGTGCAAATTATTTTCCTGGAAGACATTTTTCTTGGTTGTAGACCATGAGTTTGAAGGTAAGCAAGCCAACTTATTTAGTACCAGTGTTTTATCTGTATTAACTGAAAACAAAAGGAGCCCGAAATCCTATCTATTACACATTGGTGGGCAGTTGCTAATGCCATCTGATTTGAATGAGCGCCAAAGTGGTTATGCTAGGATGTTCAGTCTCTCCAGATATTTATCTGACAGCAAGTGAAAGCTCCTCCCTGCACTGCCAGCTCATGTCCTCTGCCCGGGATGGAAGCAGGTCTGATTCTGCTGGCACAGCCAAGAAATAGAATTTGCTTCATTGTCTGGCTCCAGTGGTCAAGCATAGGGCTGTTTGACAAATACACTCAGACACATAAATCACATATCTCATTATCCATTTCTGTGTTTCTTGACCTCTCTTTTTGCCACCCTCTGCCTCTCCATTTCCATTCCTCAGTCAAAAGAGGCAACCCACACCAAACTTTTTCCTCTTTAGTCCTAGTTTTGCTTTATCTATTCCTGGATTTGTTATTTCTGATACTGCTAGCCAGATTATCTAGGGCTTATGTGCTATTGCAGGTATGGTTACCTGGCTCACTGGTTTAGCAAGGCCCTGTTTTCCAGAATGTCCCCAGTCCACTCCAGCTGTGTGGTTTAGGTGTTGCTCACAAACATTTCCCTTAACCACATGAGGGATCTAGCCAGCCCTCACAGCACCACATGTAGCTTTTGCTAGCTTCTCACAACATTCCCTCTCACATCCAGCTTTCCGCATGTCACATCCACTCTCTTACCCACTAGCTTCCAGGCTCTTTCCAGGTAGTTCAGCCTCAGGCTAGGGCCCTTCTGGCAGCTTGGTGCCTGCAGTGCTAGCCCAATCCCTATCTTCCAGCATTATTATTTGCTTGTAAATGATTCATATGAAGACTACTAATGTATTTATTTGATTACATAAATCTAAAACATTACTGAGAATCTTGCCTTTTAAAGGATATATGATAAGAAAGTTAAGGCAGAGGTCCTATCTGAGCAGTTGTATGTTTAGGTTGCCAAAACCCATGGCAGTTTTAAACCCATGACTGTTCAATAACAAAGGAGGCTCAAAGAAGGTGGTCGTGAAATGTTTGTGGATGTCCTTCTATGTTCCTTGGCAAGTCGGTGGTATCACCTTTAGTACCCTGAGGGTGGTGAAATGATTCAGCTTGGTTGTTTCTTTCGCACCTTCAAGAATGTGTGAGGTGTTATTTTGGATCTGCCAAGCAATGCTGGATGCCTGCCCAAACCAAATTGCTGGCCATGGGAACAGTTGAAGTCCTTATGAAAGAGACTTGGGAGGGAGGAAGTGAAAGCATCCATGATGTGTTCCCTGTGTCTCTGCCCTTCCTTCAGAACTCCAGCTTTGCACCTCTGCTGGGCCCCAGTGGAACCAAGGGCAAGAGTCTGTCTTTTCCATTCAGGGGTGCTGGGCAAGATGGAGACACCTGCAGCCAAGCTGCTTGCTCTCAAGAGGGCCACACTCCCACAGCTCTGCTCTCACACTCCTGCCATCCACCTGTTCAATTCCAGCTCCTGCTGGCAGCAGCAGGCCTCTACCTGGGCCTGCTGGGCTATTTGTGCCCTGGAGGTTGGCACACCTGGGGAAAGATCCTTTACTAGATGGGCTTTCATGAATCTTGGGGGCAAGCACCACAAAAAGTTCTAATAAGTTAAAGAACTTGTTGTGAGGCCATGAATGCGACAAATGAGTAGTAATCCACACCTGAGGGGAAGGAATCTACCTTAGGCTACTCTCTTTGACCTCAAGAACTAAGTGAAACTACCCTACCTGTGAATGTCCACTGGACTGGTATCCATCTGTAGGCTCAAAATGGATTACATCAGCATCCCTGCTTAAATCTTCACCCTGCAGACTAAACTGCTTCTTGTTTGGGCTGATTAGAAAATGTGAGCTCTTTGGGAACAAACTGTCTGTTTGACCACTGTTTGCCAGGCAAGATTTTGACCCGTAATTATTTCCCAAATGTGTTGGGCTACTGCGTATCCTTAGTAAGAGTAGCATAATTTACATTACTTTAAAAAAAAGTGGAGAAATTGGATTATTTCTTCTTTTTTTTTTTTTTTTCAGAGAACATAATATTTGGAGAGAGATAGAGACACTGAAATATCTGAAAATATCCACTAACAGAAATACACAGAGAACTCTGGTTTAACCACACCAAAGAGTCTTATTCTTTGCATGTTTTGGGCACCCTTGTCTTCCTTTGCATATATAAAAGGTGAAATATTTGGCTAGTTCCCAACCGAGATTGCACACCCAGCATTCCGCCCATCTTCTCTGCTCCAATTGTGCACACAGTTTTACCTGCTTTGCCAATGAAGGCACTGGTGGGCTGTGCAGCCTTAGCTGATGCCAATGCTCAGCCTCAAAAATCCGTGTGGGTAGGTGTTGGTGGCCACACTCCAGGGTGGCTGCAGAAAGTTTAGCTGAAAACATTTTCTGAAAAATGTATGAGGATCAGTCCTCACAGAGATAGCATATACATACATACGATTCTCTTCAGCTCTACCGACTAATCTTAACTTACTGAAGAATCAACATTTTCTTTGATGCATGGTGCCTAACAAAGCTTCATCTTTATCTTCACCTTCACGTCATGTTCAGGAGATATGACTACTACAGACAGTTACAGAGAGGACACTTTACAGTAGGCCTGATGGCTTGCACAGGTGTTCAGGGGCCACACCAAGAGACCAGTGCCAGTATGTGACTCAGCTGGTATTACGAGACCTGAGACAGCCCCACAGATATGTGAGCCCTACCAGTGATGTTCTATCTGGGCGTTTTAGAGTCCAGAAGTCCCTTCTGGGCTGATTCATGTATCACTCCACTATTAAGGAAAAGGGATGTGTTGCACATGTAAGTGGGGAATAGCTGTGTCTTGCTGTTTGCCATGGAGGGCAGCACCACTGCTGGGCAGCTGTCACATGAACGAACTCTTTTTGTACCTCAAAGGTGCAGAGAGGCCTGTGGTTCTAATATAATGCCTGACCAAAAGCTTGTTAAAGTAAATGGAGGGCACTTGGAAAGCTTTGTTTCAGGCCTGAGGAAAAAATAGCTCATGCTTTGGAGAGCTATTCGTTTGGAGAGCTCATTGCTTTGAAGAGGCCCTTCACCGGAGTGGGGCAAGTCCAGTCAGTCCCTTCACCCACATGGTTGCTGTCACTGTCACCTACTTGCACCTTCCTCAACAAGTAGTTATGTGAGAGAGAGGCCTCTTTGGCCCTGCTGGGCTGACATGGAAATGTACTCCTCCTGCAACCCAGGAGCATTTCTGCAGAGCTTCATGGACTGTATGAGTCAGAAAGAGAATGGGTAGTGAGCACATTTCAGGAGATCTGCAAATTCTGAGGAGACCATAGGTATGCCCCCCCAGGAGGTCGTCAAGTGGCATAGGCTGTAAGGAGTCTTCTTGTCTTGGTAGGATTGGGAGCAGCCTGTGGCAGAGCTGCCATATGCATGGGGCTCTCGCATCCACCTGCAGTGCAGTTGAGACAGTTCTGTGCATTTGGAAGGCATTTTGACACACACACAGGAGGGGTGCTTGTACACAAATATATATCTCTCTATCTCTTATGTGGCTATGTTTCTTTGAACTGGTCCAGTATCCCACTGAAGTGAATAGGAGGTGGGTAAAGCCTACAAGCCTACTCATGGGAGTATCAATTTGCATGAGCATGTTCTTGTTTTGAAGCAGACTACTGTTCTCAGCAGACTACAGCCTTTTATAAATCCACTTTTGTATTTTTGGTATGAAAATACTGCATATACTTTGCCTCTCTGAGGTGTTCCCTTGCAATAAAAGAAATGCAGTTCTGTTGCTGCTTTGTACAGCCTCAGCACCTGAGGAAGAAAAAGGCAAGCACTGGAGACTGAGGTGCTCAGCACTCTGTAGGAAAGTCTTCTAGATCAGCCCTGTAAAGATGTTGTCTCTCTGCTTCATCCCCAGTGTGTATTACACTTGCCCTAGCTTTGCAGAGATAATTTGCACTCTCCTAGTTCATTAGCTGCTACCCCCTCCTGTCCATGGCCAAAAAAAAAGGCCCTTACTGTTCAAAAGAACACATGCAGCAATCATTAATGCTGACCCTAATTGTGCCAATTCAAACCACTCAATAGCTCTAATTAAAACCTCTCTTGTGCAGGGCACTGAACAGTAACAAAACTGTCACCCTGAACAATCAAATCATGGAGCTAAGAAATTTTTTTCCACGGTTGTGTTCAAATGTTGTTGCTGCTGTCTAAAGGGTCATCTAAAGGGATTAAGTTGGGGCTTTTGTAGGCTGCAAAGTGTGTGTGTGTGTGTGGATATCTAAACCCAATCAATATCTTTTGGTCACAGTTCGAAATCAGAAGAACCTAACTTTTTTTCAGGTCTCCTTTCATCTATTTTACCCACCCCCATGCAGCAAGCAACACCTGCAAAGTAGACAGGCTCTTGGTTATGAGACACATGGACACCACAAGTCAACTTAAACATCTGCGAAGGAGGGGCTGAGGGGGAAATCCAGGCGTTGCTATCCCTACAACCTTGTTTCTCAGGGTCCTTGACTACACTTTCCTGTGTGCCATAAATAACTCTGCAATTACATTAATTGGTTGCATATTTGTTGACACAGGAGTGGACAAGAGTAGGTTATGGTGGGAGGATTTTTGCTTTCAGTGCAACTTTCTTCAGATGTCCCTTAATCCCCACTCTCCCTTCCCCCAGTATTTAGGATCTCACGTCTTTCAGAATAACTTTATAAACCTGTGGGTGGGAGGAGGGGAGCATAAAAGAAAGAGTGTTAAAATTAATTTGATGGCACCCATGCACACGCATCTGTTCTGCTGTGCTTCCCTAGCAAAATCTATCAATCAAAAAGAAAAGGTTGATATGTATCACAGTGGGATATTTCAAAAAGCTGGGATGCAAACAAATGTGTGCTGAAGAGTTTTTTCTGCGTAGGAATCAGAAGAATAAAATGGTGTGCATGTACACCTAGCTTTTTTTTACATTTCTAAATTAAAAAAAAAATAGTAACATTAATAAAGCAAAAGCATTAACTACCAAAATTCTGATCTCAGTATCTTTTGCTCTGTTTATTGTTGCACATGTTCTGATGTCCAAATCTGGGATTAAATGAAAGAGCCCAAAAATGCTGCGAACACTTCCGTGTCTGTGCTTCTAGTGTAGATAGTTACAGGCACACATGCTACCTTAAGTGATTCTGGGTTCAAACCACCATCTCAGGTTATTTGATATGGGGTACTTGACTGAGTCTTTCTTTCCAGTGCCTCCTTAGCTTGCGCTCTTTTGCTAGTAGTAGTCATAGTCGTAATGAGAAAGTTCATGGCATGTTGTGTTTCATCTTCTTCCCTTCATCTCTCCTGAGCTGCTGTCCCAGCTGAGGACTAGAGAGTAGGATGACACCCGTAGTAGAGCCCTGGCAGTCTGCCTCTTCAAACACCCTGAGTGCTTTCTGTTAGAAACCACCTTCGTTGTTTCTTGTTCTGACTGCTGAGTTGTGCTGTGTGCTGTTACAACATTGCCTTGTCTCAGCAGTAGAGCCATTTCACTTAGTGATGGATAAAATAGTCCATATTTAGAGTATGGTTTGACTCAGCCTTGAAGTATTCAGCCTTGGTTAGCAATGAAACACAAAATCTTGATGTATAAACATACAAACACATTTTTTATGTATATAAGCAACAGGACAAAAGCATGTTTTAAAAACATTTTGAGGTGAACAGTCTCTTTTTGTGCAAAACTCTTAGAAAACTTGGCCATCTGAGCAGATATGTTCAGGATAATATCTATTGTCACCAGATTGCCTTGGACTCTTTGAGTCCTAGCCTAGGAATCAGCAGAGGGGCCACATTCTTTTCTAAAAGTGGGGGTGCTGTGACATATAACACACTGATACGATGGTGCTGACCTACTTCTGCCTTTGTGTCACCACTGAGGGGTATGACAACATTCTCTAGTTTTCAATGGCAATGTGCTCTTACAATGGAATGAAGAGGAATAGGTAACACTAATGTGGCGTTCAAATGAGTTTATTTCAAAGCAAGGTCCCTTCAGCAGCAGCACTGAAGAGAAGAAACTAGAGCTCTTTGACAGTTTTGTTGTTTGTTGGGGGCAGTGGGAGAAAGCAAAACATTCAAAAGGGGGCTCTTATACTCTTGACACTGACTCAAGATGAGAAAATAAGGCACAGAGAGGTTTTTTTTACCAGCTCCAGGTGATTCAAGCCAAGCTGAGAACAAACTCTGGGACCTTAGTATCATGTCTAGCCTCTGGAGATCAGCAACTCTTTTTATGATCTGGTTCTTTCCTGTCTTCATACAGGAAGCTCTGTATCTCTGTTTATCTGTGAGATGAGAGTAGGGGATTTCTGTAAAACACACTCCAGTGTAGATTCCCATCGCTTTATGTATGGATCTCCCACGGTCCTGTCTGCCTTTCTGTCCTCATTCCTTGCCCCCATTTTTTAGGCAGCAATGCTAGAGTTTATCCTCTTGACTAAGCTGTTGCACTTTAATTTTCAACAGGCCCCTATTGCTCTTGCATCTTGTGTGTGGTCTTTGAACGTTATGTGGCTCAGCAGCTGGGAATAGTGAGTGGGTGGGCAATTTAAAACAGAAAAGACTCTGTATCAGCACAGGGCTGAGGTTTGAACTCTGCTCAGCTTTGGATAAGTGTAGCTGGTTCTCAGGGCTGTGATTTAAGTGCCTTTTCACTGTTGTCAGTGTGAAAACTAAATCCATGCTAAGAAAGTGGTAAGGATGAAAAAAACCCCTTTGCCTGTCTGATAATGAGCGTTACTCTTGACCCTGATAAAAAATTGCAGGATCAAGGCATCTTAGAATTTGTGTTCCCCTATTTTGTCACCCTTTTGCCCCTCCAAATCAGGAGACAGAGAGTGTCTAATATGATGCAAGAGTTGCTTTGCTGAAGTATGTTTATATGCTGTTTCATGCTGTTTAGGATACAATTCTGATTCTGAATTTCCCGAGGATATGGGCTGCTGATTGAGAGAGGGAGATGAGGAGGGTGCCAATCTCTGAGACGAAATACTTTATTGCATTCACCTGAGCATCTCTCTGAGACAAGATAAATGTGCTCAAGCAGGAAAATATAATTCCAGTTTCATGACTTGTTGAGCTCACAGGACCTGGGCCTCAGCTGCTGCTGTTGTCTGTGCTAGTGGAAGAGGAGGTCAGGCAAGGGGCTCTGCTTCCCATGTGCCCTGCCATGACTCCAACACATGCACACTTCTTTTGCATTTTCGATGGTGAACCCACTTTGTATGGGCAGAGGTCTCATGTATGGGAAATTCACTGCTTGCTCTCCTTCACATTTACAGCCCAGAGTACCAAGTCCTCAAAATTTCTGTGCAGAAGTAGTTCTTTCCCCACCCACTTTCCATCTATCCCACCCAGGTAGACAGGATGAGCAGAAAGAATCCTTGCCTTGATGAGATTGATAAATGAGGTTGGAACAGAGCTCCTCTTTTCTGGAGTCCATATGGAGTCCTACCCAACTTATAGCTGACTGAAAAAAAAAAAAAAAAGAAGAAGAAAAATTGGCAACTCCCTAGGTACTTTTAAAGATTCTAAAGGTTAAAGATATGGTTGATTGGCATTCCTTTTAGAGCCTGGAGTGATGTTATATTTACTTAATGGAATTAAAAAGAGTGCACAATTAGCATTAGAAATCTATTAGATAGGTATTTGGAAGAGTTGATTAATTTTCCAGGGCCCCATAAATACCCACGGTTCATCCCCACTACACTGGCTTTCATACTGATTCTCAACATTACACCTTTGAATCTGTAAAACATAAGTAAGAGTAAAAAGTCAAAAAAGGAGAATACTCTTGTTTTCTGCAAGCTGGCAGATTACAGAGTATTATCAGCCATGTCCTTGTAGAGGTTTCATCCTTAAAAATAGGTATGGGCTGCAGTTCCATGAAAAAACATATTGAAGATCAAACGGGCATTACTGCCACTTTAATACACCTTACACCTCACTGCATTCCTTTTTGGGTTTTGTTTCATTTTCAGAATAATAGATGTATATGGCAAACAGCCTCTTCCTGTGGTTGAATAACATAGGACCATGAAGGTATGGCTGAGCAGTAGAATCAGATGGATGGACACTAGTTAGAGGTGAGGGTCTGGCAGTGATAGAAACTAACTGGCACTACCAGCAGTTCTCTGAGAAACCAGTTTCCTGTAGCCACGACCAGCACAATTTAATATACTTTCTAGAGAAAGTCTGCACAGAATTTCTGTATGAAGTATAATGAATGAAGTGGCAGACTAGATGGATTTCATGGGACAAGACTTGAAATCCTATAATATTTTTGAGAAAGCTTTTTATTAAAGTATAAATATTCTGAAAGAGCTTCCAGGATGAAAAACCCAATAAGGACACTTCCTATTACTAACAGTGTTTCTGTTTCATTTAGGCATATATGTAATTAGCTTTAATAAAAAGCTGAGACTCATTTTAGTTGACTTAATTCAGCAAACACACCCCAAAATATGCTAATCACAATGTGTCTCTGCTTCTTAACAAGTGTAGATACTTTGCACACAGCAGCAATTATGCTGACAGTGGGATGACACTGTAAAATTGCTGTTCACTGCAATGTGAATCCCTTTGAACCCAATAACTTCTGATTTCCACCTTCATAACCACTGATTCAAATTTACTCTTCCCCACTCCCCCCATATTCTACCTATGTTTGGGAACCTGTATTCTACCTCATTTTAGGGTGACTGCACACTTTCTCTCATCCTGTGGTTGCTGTTCCAAATTGCATGCGGTCATGAGTGTACTTAACTGTGGCTTTTCAGTCTTTATTCTGGGCTCCCCTGGATTCATTTTAGATGGAGATTTGGGGGTGTCGGCATAGAATAAAAGGTTGTTTCACTGCTGCAGGTTCTCAGCAATTAAGGCCTGGCAGCACTGGATAATTCTCTGATTAAAAAGATCCAAATGATTCNTTTTTAATAGCTGTTAAAAAATAGCTCTATATTCTGCATTGTTACAACCTACAACAACAAATATTACAGCATCCACTGTAATATTAACAAATAACAAATAATAATAATAACAAAATAATAACATATATTGTAGCATCCACTGAACATATATTGTAGCATCCACTGACTTAAAGAAGAACCTCTACCAGTAAATTGGTCCCTAAAAACAATTCACTTGAATTTGGAGGCAGCAGATTATTCTCTGTTGAAAGTGTGAGTAATCATTTCTGCTAAACACGTGCAAGAGGGGATAGGTGCCCTGATGGAAGCTGTGGCAAACAGATCCCATGACAGTTCTGTTATGTGTGCCAACACTGTTCAAAAGAGGACAGCAATCTTCTGAAACTTGTTTGAGGACAAGACAAGTAGATGCAGAGGCAAATAATCAAAGCAATCAAACAGTTCTCCCTGAAGAGTTGTCAAGACCACCAATATATATGTTCTGTGCCATGAGTTTGTGGTGGTGTGCATGATATGCACGCACCATAGCAACAAGATATTAATCATCAACACAGACAGGCACATGCTGGGGTAAGTCTTCAGAGGTGCAAGTCGTAGGCTGTACCTGGTATACACAACAAGCCCCAACGGTACCAGTTTCAGTGCTACTTCCAGCAGCATTGCATAGTTGAATTCATTATGGCTGAGCTTACATCTTCCTCTGAAGGATCCAAATGTTGAGCCTTGTGTACAAATGCCTGGACATGAAGAACAACGTCTCTTCCAGGTCTGTGTCCCTCTCTCTTTGTAGCTTTCAGTTACACACCCTGGGCAAGTTCTTTGCTGGTGAGACACCGCTGACTGGAGTGGCACTGTGCCAGCACAGTCTTTGGCACTCTGTGTTGATGGCAGGGATTTTCAGAAGAAGCCAAATGAGAAGATACCTCTAATGTTTTGTCAATAGCCTTCTCTTGGCTCACCAGCATCTCTGTAATGCCCCTGATGCCCAATGCAGGCACCTCCCACTTTCCAGCAATCTGGAGAGAAATAACAGACCATTTAGTGGCACAAAACTTTCTGTTTCAGAAGTTTGTTTTATTTACCTAGATTTTAATTTGAAGATGACACACCAGTAAAGTGCACCTGTACCAACTGGAGTACCAGGCCCTGTATGCTGAAGAGTTAGGCACACGTTTTCAATGGCAAAGATGATTTACCATTGGGGAAAAAAAACCTGTATATTTTCTCTCTTAATGGTGTCTTTAAACTGAGCTTGGATGTCCTCAAGCCTCCTGAGTGATGATTTGCCAAGGTTTTTGGGCTTGGACCAGCAGTGAAATTTAATAATTGTGATACATAGGCCAGGCTATGAAGTCTTTTCTGCACTAAGGCAGTTACTAGTTTGATCCCTCTGCAGGCCATTCACTTAAGAGTTGGACTCAGTGGTCCTTCCAATTCAGAGTATTCTGTGATTCTGCGAAGGAAATATACATACCTATAGAGACACACCTGGCCATGGGAGTACAGGCCAAGACTGGAAGTACGTGTGGTAAGGTTATGAACAGCTTTGACTATAAAGGGGTGACGGGGTTCTGTTACTGGGAATTTCTGATCTCTCTGGGACTTTTACGTGGTGTTAAGATGCTGCTGGTGTCAGGGCTCATAGGCATTGAAAGTTATACTTACTGTGTAGCTGGAATGTTAGGAAGAGCTTTTTCACCGAGGGAGTGATCTCTCCTTGGAATGGTCTGCCCAGTGAGGTGGTGGAGTTGCCATCCCTGGAGGTGTTCAAGAAAATACTTGATGAGGAGCTCAGTGACATGGTCTAGATGGTGGGAGGCTTGGATGGATGGAGCGTGGTGCCCGTGGTTCCATGCTTGTGGGCCTGATCCCTGGGTGGATGCTTGCTGGGAGCTGGACTAGATGATCCTGTTCCAACTCAGAATAACCTATGAACCTGTGAAAACAATTATTTTTTCATTATGGTAATGAGCGTTCATACAGCATAGAGATCCTGATATCCTTGGATTTGTCTGTGAAAAAATACACCAAAGAAACACATTCATGTTTAAAGTACAAGTGATAAAGAGCACATGAACACATCACATGAAATAGGTCAAATGCAAAAATTTCTCTATAAAGCTGGAGAGGGGAATTTAGGCAAGTGTGATGTTGTTATCTGGACTGGATAATCAAGACTTAACTATGAAATGATGTGGTACTTCAGTGGTGGGATCACCGCCTGAACAAAACTGTACTAGATTCTGCCTGTCTTTTCACAGTTTCAGGTGTGCACTGGTATAACTTGTCCAACCTCAACAGAGCTGATTCTGATGTACACAAGGACACTCATATTCAGATTTCCCAGTTCTCCCCCTCCTCTTCCCCTCAAGGTCTTTCTGCTCATGTCATGTGGAATGGCATAAGTTCAGGTGTGGATCAGAGAGACTTTGAAATGGAAAATCAGAGGATACCGCAGGCCATATTGGAGAAGAGCTGGCAAAGCTTAGCACCAGGATAGCAGAGTGGTGAGGGTTAGGACTAAGGTAGGCTTGTGTGGGGTGCTGTGTTTGGAGTCCCAGAGGAATGTGCAAGCCAAGAATAATGAATACTGGCAGAGCTCCACGTGAGTAACAAATGGCTTATCCTGTCTAGGCTAATGACAAAATGTTACATACTGGCATTTTTTAAAGAAATACTTTTTTTAATTGTTGTTGTTGGAGGGTTTTTTTAAGAAAAGAAAGATTAAAGCAACCGCTATAGCTAAACACTCTGCTTTGCTCTGATAAAACGCCAGAATTACATGACTTCTACTGTGTAACAAGGTTCTTCGTGTGGGTGTAGCAGCCCCTCCCCATACCTAGCGGATACACTGTAGGGAATTTTTGAAAGTGTGTGTATAGCCTCTTGTAAGGTCACTCAGTAAAGAAAGTTAAATATGTTGTATGAAGAAATTTCATACCTTGTGTGTTTTCGTAAGAGCATCACAAAACAGTCCTACATAAAGGTTATTATCAGTATTACATGCACAGCAATGACATCCTGTGCATATTATTTTTCAAAACGTTGGGCCTCTGCCCTGCCATGCCCTCCATCAAACTCATGCTGGTAATTTAAAAATGAAGGGCTCAATGTAAAAGCAAGTCAGTCTGGTTCATAAGATTACCTCCACCACTTAGTCAGCATGCAGACAGAGGCTTGGCACCAGTGTCTGCCTTCAATGCTCAGGGTCTACAGAATACTGCTGTGATACTGCTCCCTCTTAAACTCCTAATCGGACAGTCATGCCGGTAGAGACTGGGCCTGGCCAGCAGATATACATCTTTATTTCTCCCCTGCTCTTGCTTCTGCTCCACAGCTGCACTGACTTGCCTGTTATGTGACACAATGCTCATTTTCTAGCCAAACTTCCCACTACCGAGTGCCTCATTATGCTTGGACATACTGTGGCCCGCATGCAGTCAGTAAGGGCTTGTTGTTTCAAGAGATACCAAACTTGCACTTGGGATGGTTTTTCAGGTGCAAGGCATGTATTACCAAAGACCGTAATGACATCACTTCCACAACGATGTCTTCAGGATTGGCTGAGCAACGCAAAGCAATGGGCTGTGGGACTGCTTTTGCAGTTGGGAACGCAGAGGAAGATAAAATCCACTTTAGTACACTGGTGTGTCTCTGTCTGCCATGTGGGAGACCAGGGTTCAATTCCCGCTGGGTAGGCAGTGGTGTGGTTTAAGAGTTGGACTCGATGATCCTTGTGGGTCCCTTCCAACTCACAATAATCTGTGAATCTGTGAAGATCTTCAGGGACGGTAGTCTCTGTGGCTGCGGGTCAGCCATACCCTGAGCCCCGGCATGGAAGTGACCAGAGGACTGCCCTGCACACCCTGAGATACGAGCTTGCTCGTACAGCAGCTCTGGCCCCAGAGCGCCAGACCAAAGGAACACGCTTTGTGGACCATGTGGTGATTTCCTATCCCGAATTAACTTGCTCGCTAGCCCGACCCGGCTGCACGGCTCAGCTGTCACTGCCCCCGTGCAGGGCTGGGACCGGGTGTGCCTGTCAGGGCTTTGGGGCGGGCAGCGCAGTCCGGCAGCCCCCCGGGAGGTGCCTCCGCCCGAGCTGTCCGGCACCCGCCCAGGTGCCGCCGAGGGCTCCAGGTGCCGCGGNGCTGCCCGCGGACCCTGGCGGGGGCCTCCCCGCTCGCTTGTTAAAGGCCGGGTACCGGCTGCGTGCGTGAAGTTCATACACCGGTATTAACTTCTCGGTATTTATTGCAGAAAACACGGGAGGGGGGAGGTTGGCAGGCTGTGGTTTTATATTGTTCGTCTTGCATTTTGTAGCCCCTGTTCCCAGCTCATAGCTTTAGGACTTTTTTTTAATGATGTTCCCAAGCAGGGATTAAATGAATCCCTGCAATAAAGCTTGATGCCTTCAGCCCAGACTTCTCCCTGTAGGAGTCTAGCTCTGTTTTTTTTAATCTGACAATGTTTGACTCTTACTGGGGCTGTTAATTTCACTTACCAAACTATTACATTGCTCCGGGGGAGAACCAAACATCTTTTCTAAATATGGTTCTCTCAGTGAACGAGTTGTTACCACTGCAGCACCACTACGGAGTAGCATGAGAGTTCAATTATAAAGCTTCAAAACAGTAGCTGTTCTTCAGCCAATACTGCAATGAAAGCACTGCTTTGGGTAAGTGGAAGAACTTATCTCTCTGCAGGCATGTTGGATGCATTGGGCCATGTGCATTCTTGGCCCAGCAGTCTAAAATGCTATGAAACGTGATTAACTTAGATCATGGTTAGGGAAGTCCAGGGAAGACTTTGGAATCCCTACACAGCCAGAGTATAATAACGGACTTCAGTGCAATGTTCTGGATTTTTTTTAATGGAAATGCTATTTAACAATAATGACTATTAAATGCTTCTCAGAGCTATGGAAAGTGTACTGCTGACTGCACTGATGTCCTTGTGTTCAGCTGTGCTATGTAGCCTCTTTTACAGCCAGATGTGTAACAGCAACTGTTAGAACTAGTGTGATCAGAATTAAGTCAGAACTCATGTGTGCTATAAGTTATTGGAGACCTGCTTTAAAAGATGAGGAAACACAGGTGTGCTTATGCATATATCTGTATTACCCAATATCAAGCATAAACCTCAAAATTAGAGTGGCTCTAAATAGAGAGGAGCTTTGAGCTGGTAAATAAGAATCTGTCTGGATGACCAGAGCCCTTCATCAGCACTGGTGTTTAACTACTTTAATGATGAGCAATTGAAACAAAGAACAAAATAAAAAATCCTGATGGCAGTGCTTAATTTTACAATGAGCTTGTATATCAAACAGTATTCATATATGCTGTTTTTATATACTGTACTTTACAAGGCAGTTTAATTGCTCCCTATGTTGTGCCATCTTGGAATGAGAGCTACTTCAGGAGAGTGGAAAACGAAATACCAAGGACTACTGATTTACTTTTTGATTGAAGTAAGTGAGCCGACTTTGCTATTTCTCCCTTCATGACTGGGAGAGAATATCAGTTGTGAGCACTAACAACTACAGTTCTGTAAAAAGACATGCCTTAAAGTTTTAACGTGGTATTTTAACTTGTGAGCTCTTAAATAGAGAGCTCTGAACTTCCAGGGTGTTTAACTCATGAAGTCTGTCTTTTTTTGCCCTTCAAAGTGTCATGATTACGTGCATATGAAAGTGAGGAGTTCGGTTTACTCATTTGCAACCATGCTGGTTGATATAAACCCCTGAGCTTCATCTCTTATAACTAACCAAGTTGTCATTCCTATAAAGATGCCATACTTTAGATGCCAACAAACACAAAAAGATCTTGATTCTTAATTTCTTAAATCATGGTTACCAGGTTATACCAGTGTGCATTTCTCATGCTGACTTGTGATCAAGAGTGTATTCCTGTCAGGAAACCTCCCTGAATTGGTGATGGTGGAGTGTCAGTGTTGCAGTACTGGGGGTCTGATCCTGTAGGTGTTCAGGTGCTAGGTGTGATACATACTTACCTTTTTGCGTTTTATTTTCTGTATGGTAAGCACTAGAACCACAATACTTGCAAGCTGAAGGACTTTTAAAGGTGAACAGCAATTTTTACTCCTTCTCAATAAATTTAAATGACCAACAATAACGCTTGAAACAAGTTCTCACCATTTCCCTCTTACTACTGTAGTGTTACTTCTAAGCTAGGCACTCAGCATTGTTACTGAATACATAAGCAGAAGAGCATGGCTTACTACTGTTTGCGGAAAATAATGAAAAACTCAAAGTATTGAAGAGAAACTGGTGTATATACATCTGTTATGCCAATAAGGGACGAAACTTTCGGATGAAGTGAGTTCAGGATAACTATTTGAATAGCAAGGTAAATTACAAGTTCAGCTAGTGTCTACAAATCTGCTGAGGAACTTCTGTCTCTCAGAAGGTGTATGAAGCTTGCTGTTTCTTGTTACAGTGGAACTATGAGCAGTGACATGAATTTCTTAGACTTGGTGTCAGTGACTTGTAGAAAAGACCTGGCTTTTTGCATGTATGCTGTTGCCCACTGAGAATTAATAACAACTGACACAAGGGAAGCCCCATATTAAGTCTAATATCTTGTTCTAGAAATGACTTGGAAGACCAAGGCTGCTGTGTGACTTATTTCCTCACTTGACAGACTCTAGAAAATCTGCTGTGTTGCACATTTGCCTGGTTACTACTTCTTCACAGTATTCACAGTATAGATGAGGCTGGAAAGGACCTCAAAGATCATCTAGTGCAGCCGATAGTCCAACTAAACCTAGCATCTACATCTAGATCATCTAGATCATATCACTCAGCACCTCATCCAGCCTCCCCTTGAACACGTCCAGGGTTGACAACTCAACCACCTCTGTGGGCAACCCATTCCAAATCCGGATCACTCTTTCAGTGAGAAACCTTTTCCTAATATCAAGTCTGAACTTCCCCTGCTGAAGCTTAAGACTATGACCTCTACTACTACTTCTGTAGCTCAAAAGAGCTCTGAGGATGTGATCAACTGACTGTACTTGGAAGTTGTCTGACTGAAGGATGCTGCCTTCTGGAAAAAGATAATCAGGCTTTATTTTCTCTGGATGTTATCATCCTGTGTGCCTCTTTCTCTCTGCTGTCATGAGATTTGGAGTTGTGTGACAAGCCAGGTCTTGCTGCTTCCTCCTTCGCAGAGTGATAGATGGGGAGCTTGACTGGACTGGCTCATGCGTCTCCTGCTGTCTGGTGCATTTAAGCAGCATTTTTTCATAGCAAGCTAAATAGATTGTGTCACTAAACTCTGTATTCCTCCATCTGGACAATTAATTATGACCTTTGTTTTTTCTAGTTGAGAAGATCTGTGTAGGCCTTCTACTTTGAGTATAACGCCTGATCATTATGAACTTGGTCCATTTATGGCAAAGAACTCTTGGTGGCAGTAATGGCAAATACTAGCACAGAGAAATGGTGGGTGCTTGCAGAAGGAGCAGAACGTGATTGCAGCAGTCAAAAACTGTCCTGTGCATGAGCTTGGATTTCTGCAGGACTGGGGATCTGTGCTCCCTCCAGTGACTGCAGAGGACTAAAAAGTGGGAGGGGAAGACAAAGTAATCACTGTAACTTGCTTCCTAGTTCCTTGCATGGAAACATGTCACATTCTCCCTTGAAAGGCATGCTGGTTGGAGGTGGGGCGGTGGGCCTTTACAGTTCAGTACTGTTGCAAAGGGGAGGTAGTAAATAGTAAAATCATGAAGATATCAACAAATTCCAGTGCATAAATTGGGGTGCTACTGAGCAATGTAAATTCCCTGCTGCAGCTGGCTACTAGTTAGAACACCAAATAAGTATCTTGGTAAAAAGTGCTGAAAAGGCTCCTGCAGCTTCATCATTCCTTCTGGAGGAGCAAGCAGCTTTGCAACTTCTGCCAAGGAGTGGCATAGGGAGTGTGTTCTGCTGTGTGTTCACTGCAGCCCCAACTGGAGGGTTCCACAAAGGCCTACCAGTATTAAGGAGACTGGTGTTTAACATGGGAAGAAATTACAAAAGCATGTGTGATGAAAATGTAAAGGGGGCTTCATACAAAGGAGATCTAGATTAGAAGATTGGGACTTATGGTAGATTTTCAGTGACTGAATTTTCTTTCTTGGTTTGAGCTTAATCAACACTCTCCATTACAAAGGTCTATACTGGCAATTAACAACTGAAACACTTCAATGTTTTAGATTTCCTTACCATTGGAGAGGTTCATTTAGTGAACAAGTACGTACCCAAAGGCAAGCCTTTAGAAAAGCATCGTCCCCTGATAGATTTGTTACTCTATGCCAAACAGCTTTTGGGTAGGTACTCTGTTTTGGTTTGGTGCGAGAAGTTTTAACTCAAATGGAAGCTCTAATTGTATATAGAGCTATACCAATGGTTTCTCATTCTCCTTGCTCCTATTTAGACCCTCTAACTTTAGCTGCATTCCTTGATAGGTACCAAAAAACCTGATCTGACTTTTTTTAAACGTTATGCAAGTTTTTTGAAGAGCAGGATTAATTCTTGTGTTGCGAAGTATTAAAACCTTATGTTCCAATACATTAATATTGGAACAGTGTATCCTGTTCTAAACAGAAAAACACTTTGGGATCTGACTTGCTCTGTGTAGTTGTAGAGTTGGTGTTCTGCCTGCCTGGGCTTCAGAGTTGTCTTCAAGAATTTATCCACTCATGTTAATAACCTGTGCGGTTATTGAAATTTTTGTGGCCACCAAAAGACTTTGTTCAGAAAAAGAAACTGGCAGCAAGGTCTGTCACTGGTGGAACACCTACAATGGTAATGTCTTAAACTAGTTTTCCAGTTTCTAGCACTAGTCATGTGCTAAGGTAATCTTCACAGTTCAGTGCAGATGCTGTCTTGGCTTCTTGCATTTCCAGATAGCCTGAAGCATTTGCTAAGATGACTGTAAACTCATTTCAGCAGTATAGTAGCTCTGAAATATTAATACTGGTATTTAAATATCTTAGATGTTCTTATCCTGCCATCTCAAACTAATTGCGACATTACTATGTCAAAAAAACCCCAAACAAACAAAACCCCATTTGTCTCTTACTTGGCTGCTGAATCCCGGTTCTTCTGAGGCTGGCATATCTGACAGTGCAGTTGAGTGTTACACAATAAACTTCATGCTCACATTAAAAAGGTAAACAGGGAAGCAGTGCAGGTGAAACTTAAGTGAATCCTTCAAGGCTGCTATGCTGACTGTCACACTTGGCATGCTGTCTGACTGGGTGATGGGTTTCTGTCAGAGTCCCTCAGTAGCTGCCATGAGGTCTCTGGTGCTGATGTACCATTCGGGGACTTTGTGGCACAGTAGACCTTGAGTCAAGCTGGGTGTGCAGTGGGAGTAGTTTACTGCTTTGGTCTTTGAGTGATGCCCTGACAGAGTAGCAGTGGTTGAAACTTGGAACTTAAACTATGAAGCCTTCCTTTTAGTTGTGTTATAAACTTAAATACTGTCGTTGCATTGGTAGACTTTAAGCTTCCTGTGCTAATTTGTGAGGTGCTCTTCTGTTTGTGGTGTTCTTACCCCAGCAGTGAAGGCTGCCATTGTTGTAGGTATATTGCCTCCATGCTGGACCTTTCTGGATAAGATGTGAGGTCAGTGTGAGCTGTTTGCTTACCCAGAGAAACTACCAGGATGCGATGGAAGTGGTACATAACTGTCTCCTAACTGGCCCACATAAGCAAATTATATCTTGTTTTTGGCAGTTTACATGTGAACCATGACTGTGTGTGATGACTTTGCTGATTGTAAGTATGAGGAGGGGGTATTCCCTGACCGAAAATGCAACTCTGCTCCCTGGTTTTTTGCCTTTTGGAATGGGGGGAACATTGTAGCTGTAGGAGAATAAAATAGGAAAGTGTAGCTAGTTACATCATCACAGTAGCCTTGTGATGCAACTTAGGCTCCTGTGGGATGCTGCAATAACAATGTAGTGTTTGCAGTATTCATGAGCGTTACAGAAGTGTCATCTGCTTGTTTGGTGAGGACGTTGCCTTGTATAGTGGGCCTGTCTGTTTACAAATACTTACAAAATTGAGACAAATACAGTTATGTTCTGTTCCCCTACAAGAATTGTTCTGAGGGAAGCCTGTGCTATCAGAGTAAAAGATCTACATGCTGGAATTGCAGTCCCTATAGCACTGGGAGTGGTGGTGGAGCAAACTGACTTTGGGGTGCAAAGGGATTTGTTCTAGTGTGTGTGACACTGAGCAATCTTAAGACTGGCCTGACCGAATCATGCTAAGGTGCCAGCAGCAGCCTGGAGTGACACCTTTGGTGGAAGGCTGCTGTGTCTCCCTCACTGGAGACATTCAAGTGCACAATCCTGTGCAATGTGCTGTAGGATGACCCTGCTTGAGCAGAGAGGTAGGACCTGATGACCTCACTGTCATCCCTTCCGACCTTACCCACTTTGTGATTGTCATGTTTCTGTTGTGCTTCTGTCCTCAGAGCAGTGGCCTAGAAGCCCCTATAAGCCTCCAATGGCCTGCCCTGTCAAACTCTTTGTTGGTGGTCTCCCAGCTGTAGCCTTCCTGGGAGGATGTGCCCGCACACTGGGTTTGTGCAATTTTGCCTCCCACTGGCTTGTGGCTGAGCCAGCTGCTTTTGAGGGCCCACTGACAGGTGTTTTCATTTGGAATGGCGCATAGCTGTGCAGTGGGGAATTGAGTGGTAGGTGCAAAGTGAGAGTAAACTTAGGTACTTCCCCCCAAGGTCTGTGCCTAGAGATAGGAAAATTATACTAGCTCTTATGGGAACAGAGGCTGCATCATTAAAGGTTGGCACAGGGTTTTGGCATGTAGCGGCATGCTATATGGCATGTCTGGCAGCAAAGCCTAGACAAGCTACCCAACAGTGCTACTGGCAGACGCTTCCATGCAGGTGGAGGAAGTCATACAGAAACTGGTGTGTGTAGGCAGGTAACTTGCTCTGCCATGGGCACCCAGACTCCCCTCCTGGGCTGGAACTGGAGTTCTGAAGGAAAAACTGCTGCCTCTGGATGAAGAAGATGGATGAGTGTGAGCAGGACAGTATGTAGTACCTAACTGACTGCCACAGAGTACCACGTTGCTCAGTACTTGAGTATAGACCTGGACTGTGTGGCAGGGTTCTGTAAACTGGATTGCCTTGCCCCACACACTTTGGCTTGGAGTAGATAAGGGGAAAGAAGCAGACTGATTGTATGAACTATTCTTTCTGTGCAAAACATAGACTACTGAGATTCTATTCTATGAATCTATTGCGATTGACTCCATAGGCTGTGTGGCAGCCATTGTTGGTCTGAAGTTGTATTTGATTTGCTGCTGTAAGAGCATTGGCCTGATATAATTTTTCTCTGTTCTGAGTCTGACGGCAAAGCGGAAGAGTGTAATTTCACCCTATTCAGAGTAGAAGCCTGCTGCTTCTGTGCTGATGAGTTGTTGATTAAAGCTTGAGTTTGAGGGGCTGATAAAGGTGAAGGTTTTCTCATGGGGAAGCCCCTGCTAGAGCAAATCATAGTAAGTAGAAGGGAACATGTATAGGGATAAGAAAGATGGGGAAGTAGGACAGATGAAACAACTTGCTTTTCTAAGGTTTTTCTTGGCTACTGGTCCAGTTAATGGCAGTTGGAATTGTATCCAGAGGGAAGTGCTGATCCTTAAATAGGGACGAGAGGTTCCACTTAGTAGGCAGACTCTGTTTCAGAGTTTCTCTTGGCCACCCATTCTCTGTTACTATTACTTGGGTCACAGACTAGAAGGAATGTGGAAAATTTTGTCCATTCCTTGTCTCTTCTATGATAGAGATGAATCGCTTAAATTGCTCAGGGAAGCTGTAAACTCTGCCTTCTAGTGAAGATAGTACACTAGCTTGGCTTCTGTACTGGGCATTGTTATGCATGGACTAGTGCTTGTTCTGTAATTTCAGAGTTCCAGAATACTTGGTTGAGAAGCTTTTCTTTGGTTATATAGAGATCTCAAAATACAAAATAATGTGATACTTCAGTTATAATTCTAATACTTCAGAGTTTGACACCCCAGCAAATTAAAACAATCCGATGTGAAGGTAACTATCTTATGTCCTATGGCTACCATGGGTGGTTGCAGGAGAAGCAGTGTGAGCACCTATGATATGGAGGGGGAGTCAGCTAGGAATCAAACTGAGAAGGAAGGATGCTCAGGTGAAAACACCTGGTAGAGGTAGTGGCATCCTTTAAAGTACAGCATACACCAGGGACACATGCCTAGGAAAGATGTCCAGATGTGCACTCTCTCTTGATCTTGCTTCTGTGTGTACCATATACATACTAGTCAGAAGCAGATAGGATCATAGTCTTTTGTTGCAGCATAGACTCCTGGGAGTAGCCTGAAGATTAAAGAACCTAGTCTACCTGGTACATCAAACCATTTCCCTTCCCATTTCTTTGAAGCAGATTTACATGCAGAGCACATTTAGGTTTAAACAAATACGTGATGGAATTAGGTGCAGGTTAAGAACTAAAAGCCAGAAGCTCTTGGGTATAATTTCCAAGTGGAGGATATTAAATGAGTTGGAGTTTGTGGATACTAGCCAGATAAAGAGATTTCTGTCTGAGCCAAGAAGCTGCTTCTGATTTGTCTACTTACCACCATACGGAATGGTGGTAGCTCATTGGCTTCTGCCTGGAGTTTTGCATTTGGCTTGTTCCTCTGCTCTTAAAAGTTGAGCAGGTAAGTGTTCCAAAAGTAGATAAGCTGTGTGCAAAAGAAGCTTTTCAAAATATGTATGCATCTGGAACACTAGAGGATTATCTACTCCAAGATTCTAGAGAAATGTGAGTTTTAATGTGTATACTTCTCAGGCTTAGTGGAAGCAAATTACTTCTGCACAGAAATCCATAAGACTGGTGTGTGTAAAATGAACAGGGGTGTTCACACAATGATTTTTTTGCTATGCAGTTCCAGAGATTAACTAGATTTATTTCCCTTTCTGCATGTTAACCTAAAAGTATGTAAATCTAGAAGAACTTGATCCGCCCTTTTAACTTAAAAACAATACCAGTGTGTACCACCAAGGCTTTGGGTCATGGATTAGGTGTAAGTGCTGTCATATCTTCCTGTTACTGTAGTAAAACATAGCCAACTGAATTATCAGTGCTGCTAGTGGTGTGATTTGCCCTCAATTAGCTGCAATGCATGTGAATATTTCTGAAAATTAGGCTAGATGAAGAAATCTGTTCTACTAGGGCTTTGACTTAGCTTCTGAAAGCAGTTGCCATGGGATAGGATTCTTTAAATACACTGAACGTGTGTAGAATTCCGGTGGTTTACTTCTTGGCTATACGAGAATGGTGCTTCTGGCTGTTGTACCTAAAGGCCTCAGCATCTAGAGATGCTGTCCTGCATCTCTGTAGGTAAAAATCTGAAGTGATGACAAAGTGACGCTGCTTAACTGGATAGGTAATACCTAATGGTGGAATAAGGTATTTCAGTGGTGGCTGTGCTGCCGAACATCTCGTGTTCCATAAAAGGGGTGAATATTGAAAAATTTTGCTATAATTTATCAGGGTTGCTACACCCTCTGCATTCCTCTGACTTGTCAGTGTCTGTGGGCTGTCTGCCCTTCTTTATTACATGGGTACACACAGTATGTCTATGAGTAGGAATCATACCCTTAGGTCCAGGGTTGAAAGTCAAAGCTGTTTTTTATAGGCTTTAGCTTGTTAGGTGCTCTCTAGAGCCAGTGATGCTCTGGTTCGCAGAGGCAAGTTTTCTCAATGACAGTACTAGTCTTGCACTCGCTTTATCTTCCCAGTTTAAGCTTGATCTGTAGAAGGAGTAGTAGCTGCACTTTCTATAAATTACAAAATTGGTGTAAAATACTTTGTTGTGTTAGCATATTAATGATTGTTAAACCCATTGTCTGGAAGTTTGGGGAAGTGTGTCAGCCCCAATTTTTTTGTTTTGGATGTTCATCTTCAGGAGCTGCAAGGGAGCTGAGTGTTCTCTTCACAATGAATTCTGAAAGTGCTTTTGCTCCAAAGGGGTGGTGTTTTTGTTTTGCTAAATTGAGGCTTCTTATATTGCAGCAGTCCTGTTGACTACAAGGTAGCCTTGATGTTACTGGCTGTTGCTGTTGAAGACTTAAGTGTTCCAGGGCTGCTGGGTTTTGTCCTTTCCTCAGCTCCCCTGAAGTAACAAATATTAGTAGAAAAAAAATGGTGTTCTGCTGAACTTGAGCTGTCACCTAAGATACTACCCCTCTTAAAACTTGAAAAGGTGTTAAAATGTAACTCTAGGAGCTCTCCTGAACTTCACAGCCCACTTCTGTTATATACGCTCTGAAAAATCAGGGTCACATTTAAGGTGGCTAATGGATCTTTAAATTACTGGACAAGTTAAACATTGGCCATGTTGTCACTGGAAGAGGTGTCTCTTGAGAGTGAATAGGATGGGGAGTGAGAAGCAGTCAGTACAAAACTATGGCTTTTTGTGTCTTTGACCTTGTTTTTCAATGAGGATATCTACATTTCAGGATTTTTATTGTGAACTGTAGATACCTAAAGGGATTACAAACTTAGCTGGACTGTGAACCGAAGCTGAGCTTTTCTTTACCACAGAAGTGCTTTTTTACCTGAAGCACTTTGGCAGCAATATCAGAGCTGAAACTAGATGTTGTTCATCAACATACTGCAATGTATATTTTCAAGATATCTCATCTGGATATAAAAGCACCCATAGGACAACGTACCTTAACTCATCTGCACTGTTTTGTAAAATCTATTGATGTGTAAACAGGTATAATGTGTAGCTGTTAGCTTTTATCCTAGGAGGATGAAGCTATCCTTGTTCACATGTGTGTGGCTGTGTTGGGTTTGCTATGGCTGGGTTTTTTTTTTTTTGGTAGCGGGGGGGCCTATGGGGGAGGCTTTTCTTCGAGAAGTTGCTGGAAGCGTCCCTCATAGCTGGTAGAGCCAATGCCAGTCAGCTCCTGGCTGGACCTGCCGCTGGCCACCGCCAGGCCAGTCAGGTGAGAGAGAGATGCCTCTGTGATAACATATTTAAGAAGGAAAAAAAAGTAACAGGAAGCAGAAGATGGCTGCCCGAGAGGAGTAGTGAGCAGTTGTAACAGCAATGCAGGCACAAAGGCCAGGGCCGAAGGAGGGGTAGGAGGTGTTCCAGATGTCTCCCTGCAGCCTGTGGTGATGACCATGGTGAAGCAGGCTGTCCTCCTGCAGCCCATGGAATGGAGGGAACACAGGGATGCACAAGATCCACCTGTAGCCTGTGGAGAGGGAAGCCCACTCTGGAGCAGGTGGATACTGGAGGGAGGCTGCAGCCCGTTGGAGTCTCCATTGGAGCAGAGTCCCAGGAGAAACATGAAGCCTGTGGAGAGGAGAGTCCATGCTGGAGGCAGAACTCTTCCTGGTAGGATCTGTACTTTGGGATAGGACCACGCTGGAGCAGCCAGTGCTCAAAGAACTGCACCCTGTGGAGTGACCCGGAGTATGGAAGAGCTGTTGCCCTATGGATTGGACTTACACTGGGAAGGGTCATGAAAGACTTTCTCCCATGGGAGAGACCCCATGGAATGCAGGGAAATGGCCTCCTCCCCTGAGTAGCGGCAGAAATACCAACTGCCTGTTTTTCCCCTACTCGTGTCCTCCCACACCTCCTGGAGGAAAGGGGGAATGTGGTATCTGTTGTAAGAGATGGAGGGGTGGGAGAGAAGGTTGCCTTTAAGATGATACTTCTCACATTAAGCTCTGATCTTGTTAGAAATAAATCCTTTACATCCCCACTTGGCGCTTGTTTTGTCTGTGACAGTAAAAGATTTCTAGTAGTCCTCATTCCTGCTGTAGCAAAAACCTTTCAGGTTTTTCTTTTCCTCTCTCTCCCCTGTTTGTATGGGGGGGAGGGGGATGAAGTGAGAGAGTAGCTGTAGGTGAATCTCTGGCATCTAGCCAGGGTCAAACCATCACAGTGGCTCTTGCATGAAAGTAATGGAAGAAAAAAAATCAGTCCCAACTTCCCAAGTGAGTTTTGCCTGTAGAGTGAACTTCAGAAAAATGTGGTATGTCTTCTGTAACACTAGGATTTTTTGGCACTGAAACTGGAACTGAGTGGGAGATAAATAGAAGTCTTGATTAAATTTGAGCATTCTTAAAACCTGTCCTTCAGCATCCCTGGATTTGGCTCGACCGTATGACAAGTACACTTTCAGTCCAAAGATTTGAGACTCTGATCTAGCTTGAATAGCTGGTGTCTGAAGTAAAGTAAGTTCTTAAGTTTCTTATTGGAACCCTAAGAATTTACCTTAAAGTCTAGTGCTTCTAGTTCTGCTTGGCAAACCAAGAATACTTCCACAAGTGCTTCATCTAATCCAGGGACCTTTCCCCTTACCCCCTGCTGAAGTTGTAGAATGAGTTGGAGGACTTTAGTAGTAAAATCCCATACAATTTGAAAAGACAAGGGTTTGATTTTACTTGAAACTTTAAAAAACCCCAAGCAACACTGCTGTTGAGGGAATGACAGTCCCAAATAGACTCTAACTTAGCTCTTGGCAAGTTTTTCTCTGTAGCAAAGAATATTGAGTTAAAGGCATATCTCTTCCCCCATGTTTAAAAAAGTTAGGTACGTATCTCATCATAGTAACTGTTCTTCTGTTCAACTTGATACTTTCTTGGGTATCCCATACCACTCTTAGCTCATTATTTTTTTTCTTAATGTCGGATGTGGAAACTTTAAGTGGGAAGCCTCTACTGTAACTACCCACTAATAGTGTCACCTTCAGAATAGCTGATTAAAAACTTAACTTTTTCTTTGTGTCTAGACTCCTATCAAAATCTGCTTCATTCCCTCCAAGATGTATGCTCTTCTGGGTGTGCCTCTGTTCAGGCAGGACAGCTGGAGTGGGAGAGCAGTTCTGAACTTGGTAGTTTTTGCTGAACCCTGCCTGAAGCTTTCCTCCTGGTAAAGGTGTGTCCAATTTCAGTAATTCACGCTTTTCTTTAGGAGTCATCAGTGCAAATAAATCAAGTTAAACTGCACATATATACTCCACCTGACATTTTGCTTCAGTTTGTTCAGCATTGATAAACACGTGTAGAGATTTAACCAGCCTTTCAGGGCAATGATTAAGTGCAGCATGTCAGGGCAAAAGCTAAAGATGACTTTCACTTCTCTTTCCTTGTCTTCACCTTGCATGAAACTGTGGAGAATACAAGTAGTATTCAGGAAGTGCCAGAAGGCTGATGATAGACATGATGAGGTCACCTTGGATTAAGAGGACAAAATAGGGTGTTATCTTTGGCTTGTCTCTAGTTAGTATTTATTAGAAAGCAAACCTAGGGATTACCGTAAACAACCTAAGCAAACATGTCAATTCTTCAGTGTATGGTAGGCTAATGTTCATGCATATCCATGCATTTCCTGAGGCAACCAATTAGGATCAAATGAGAAAAGAGAATCATGTTAAATCTCATACTAGTGTTCTGATGGGTAGAACTGTACTCACCTAAAATTGCTGTAGTAGGACTTGCTAGTGGCTTTTTTTTCACTAGCAGATGCTGATGTAAAAGTACAAATTTCTCTTGGCATCTGTTTTATTGTGAGGTGACTGACATCAGTGCTAGGCATAGGTTACACAAAGCATCTGAATGAAGTCACTACTGGGTTCAACAAGATGCTAACTGAAGTCAGCACTTACAGATGCTGACACTGATGAAGCTTGTCTAGTTAATATTGTATGCTAAGTTGCAGTCAGGATTTGATGGCTTTGAATGGAGGAAGCTTCTTAAAACAGGCAAGGGACAGGGTTTGAGGGAACGTTTCTTACCCAAAGAGCAGGGAGTACTTTCTTTTACTTTCTCCGGCTCTGTGCACCCGCCCCCCCCCGGCTTTTTTGTTTATTTTCTGGAAGCAGCTACTGCAGTATCATCTTTTTACCTGAAAGTCCAGTCAAGCTGCTGTCCTGGTTTCTTATTCATCATGAGCACTTGGCTTAAAGCTTCAGAACCCTAAAGTGAAGGGAAAGCACTCTTTACTTTAAGACAGAGACATGCCTCTAAGGTATTTTTTGGGGAGGAAGTTGATGTCATCTTGTTCTCAGCTGGTGGTTATTAGAATGTACAGCTGGTTCTTGGGAATTTTTCTAAATGTATTATAGGGCAACATCTATGTTGTATATACAACAACATGTTGTATGCAACATCTATGTTGCATACAGCATATCTGCTGTATGCAGAGTCTACTCTGCTTCAGTAGTTTTAGTTGGACCTACTGCTTTCAGATAGTAAGCTTGATTTTGTAGGAAGCTTCCCTTGAAGTGTGATGCCCTTTAGGGGAAAGGTTTTGTGGAAATTGAGTAAGATTATAAAGTCATCCCACTTTAAAGCTCAAATGGCAGTGATTCAACAAACACTATGAACTACTCAAGAGTCAGTTGTGGGCGGCTGAATGTATGCCTGGTAGGTGTCTGTCTTAGCTGAAGCTTGGAGTCCAGTTTGGTAATTGAAGTGTAAGCTCTTAGGCTAGAAGAGGGAATAAAAAGGGCAGATATTTCTTTATTGGTTGGAAAAGTCACAGGTCTGAAAAGACAGGAGAGCCCCAAACCTCTGATTCGATGTCAGACAATGTGACAAAATTAAACAGAACTGTAATTGATCTCCTGCATTCCCTTAATTGCCTATTTCTTCCCTTGGTTGAGGTTTTCTTGTTTGGTTGGTTTTTTTGCTAGTTTATGCTTGGGAAAACTTACTTTCTAGATTTCAGGCCATCCCTATATTTCTTAAATCTCAGTTATGCTACAGTACCTCTAATGCCAAGCCAGCTGGCACTAATTTATCCACAGGACCCAATGGCATGGGCAGTTCTTGATGGAAGTGTGAGGATTGTGCCTAGAGTCTGCAGATTGGAAAGGTTTCTGCTTTCTTCCTTGCTTGTCTGGTTGATGGATCTTACCCATATGCCAGACCCCTCCTCACTTCTTCCCCTGCTCCAACGTGGGTTTTTCTTATGGACTGCAGTCTTGCAGAAAAAATCTGTTCCATTGGGGGGTTTCTATGGGCTGCAGCTTCCTTGAGGAAATGTTCAACAGCTCTGCTGCTGCATGCTTTCGATCAGCCACAGGACAATATCTGCTGCTCCATGGTATCTTCTGTGAGCTGCAGAAAAATCTCTACTTTGGTATCTCAAGCACATCCTTTGCTCGTCTGGACCATACTGTGACTTCACTTCCTCTCCCGCTCCCCACACCATGGACATTTTACCTTTTAAGTATGTTTGGTGTGTAGTGGGTGTGCTGTGGAACCAGCTGTATGCAGGACAAGGCAGCCCCAGATTTCTCACAGTGGCCACCTGTGCACCATGCTCCTACCATGTTTCTTTACCATGTAAACTCAATAAAGGTGGGGAGGCCAGTCTCTACACTGTTAGTCAGCATTGCTTGTCCTGCAATGCTGCCTTGGGTTGTAAGTCTTCCAGGAGAGTCAGCAATGGTTTTGCTGTGCTTCTGGAAGGACCATTAAGTTTACATGTCAGTCAAACTGGTTGTGCCTTCACGTCACCTGCTTCAATCCTTTTCAATGCAGTGTGGATGTCTTAGAGGTTGCATATGGTTTTGCTGTGAAAAGTGACAGTGCACCTAAGCAATATCAGAGTAGATGTAATCTAATGTATATCCTGCTCTGTGCTTAAGATGTAGCCTCAAATTGATGCATTATTTTCAAGTTCTTTTCTCATGTGAATGCAGATGTTGATATTGATTGTGCTACTCTGTTTTTTTCCATATGAGTGCCTTCCGGAGTACTGCATTTCTGTGCAGCTTATAAACACCTGCTTTGCATGCATGTGTGTGACTTACAGCAAGTAAGCAAATTCCATAGTAAGGAAGAGGAAAGCTTCCTCACCTTGAAGTTCTTTGGGATTCTAGTATCTATAATTCTATACACTACTGGTGCTTCAGAGCATGGCGTATTGACACAGGTTCTCTGGCAGTGAGTTAAGTGCTAAATCCCACATGAATTCAAGCTCCTTCAGGCTATTAATTTCTGTAAGTTCTGGCTTTTTGAGGAGGCTCTAAAAATACTGACATGGCACTGCAGGGTTGTCACTGGCTTTTCATCTTCCCCATTTGGAAGGGCAAGAGAGTACGCCATTACTGGTCCTGGTACTGAATAACCCTGAAAAAAACCTGTCAGATATTGTGTCTCCTGGCAAGCTTCAACCTGGGAAATTTACAAGAGCAGCTTTATAACATCCGGATCTGTAGTTCTATGTCCTTGGGTGTGGACAAGGTACTGGGCTTTGATACCCTGACAGAAAATGTTTGGCCCTTATCAACAAGTAGCCTAGTTTAAGTTACATCAGGGTTACCCATTGAGGCATAGGAACATGAAAAAAGTTTACACCAGTTTTAATTTATGAGCAATTCTCTGAGAGTTCAAGTTCCAGGCACTGAAACTTAATGTGTGCTAGTGCTCTGTGCTTGATAGTGGAAAGGAAATATCTGGAGCAAAAGTAGCTTCAGCTACTCCTCAAATACTGATGTTGTCTACTTAAATATTCTCTATGCTGGCATATTGTGGAAGTCAAGCAGCTTCTGGAGTGCAGGAGCTCTCATTATGATACTGCAGTTCCTGATAGCCAGCCTGGGCTGGCTGTAGGGATGGACCGTGTCAGAAATGGGCTGTATGTCAAAGACCAAAACTTCAATTCTTTTAGCTCTTAAGGTTTTTACTGTTGATTGAGGCTAAAATCTTTTTCTGATGTCTTTAAATCCAGTCTTTAGCTAGATAGCAAGCAGCAGTTTTGGTCACAGTCTCCAAACAAGATAGAAACAAACCTTTTAAGTTTCCAGAATCCGCCAGCTTCTCTATCATTTTAATTTGAGGGTTTAGGCCTTTACCAAATTATTTCTCAAAGCTTCATGAAGATTATGCAACTGTAGCAATCTACAAGCACTTAACTGACCTTATACTTTAAAGCATGTAGTACTAAAGCTGTATTACTTTCCTTGTGTTGTTTGCTTCCTTTTGGCAGGATTTTATGCAAAGTGTAAGCTTTAAGTAAAATATTTTCTATTTTCTAAAAAAAAATGTATCCTAGCTGTAGAAGAATCACTGGTTTTGTTAAGATTCTTAGCAATTAAGGGCAACAGACAGCAAGCCTAGCTGGGTACCTATGAGCTGTAACAGCCTCCTGCTGCCAGTCAATTTTTGTGCCCACTAACAATTATTTATGCTGCATCCATTCTGTGGTCGGTGTTTCCAGGCTTGTGTCTGAGCATGTTTTCTGATCCTTTGGTATGTGTTGAAAATTTTGGTTTGGTCTACTGTGAGCTACAGCCAGACAGCTCCTATGGCTGGACTGCCGAATTTTGTCTGCCAGTTGTATGGCCGGAGCTGGTAGTCACTTATGTTGGTAGTCAAGTATGGATGAAGGACAACTGCCAAAGGCAGTCTAGCCAGCTGTAGTCTCCTAGTTAAGTGCTGATGTATTGTGGAAGTCAAGCAACTTCTAGAATACAGGTGTTCTCGTTATGATGCTGCAGTTCCTGATACCAGCCTGTGCTGGTTGTAGGGATGGACCATGCTTGAAATGGGCTCTTTGTTTCTACTGTCTTAACACTTCTACTTATCAGGCAATTTAAGACACTTGGAAGTGCTTCAGCTGTTTCTTTCATGCCACATACTAGTGAGTTAAGTAAAGAACTTTTGAAATGTAGCTCTAAAAGCACAGTATTAAAAAGAAAATCTATGGCTGCTTGCAACTGTCATCTTTTGGAGACTGGACACTCAGAAGAAATACACACTACTGTTCTATTTCAGAAGCCCAGCTTCTTCAGTGTTCTCGAAGACTATTAACTCATCCCACCATCTATATGCTTGCACATCACTGGATAAGAGATATTGGTCCAATGATAGTACCTGTTATTTAGCTCTTAACAAGAGGCAATGATATGACTTATGAACATTGGGTAGGCACACAATGTGCTGTTAATTCTAGAGTTGTATATAAGAGCATCAGACAAGGTGCTGTCCCATATATAACTCATGTGTAAAAAGGAATTGCAGCTATGAGGCTGTGCTGCAAATGAGAGACAAAACACTGCCTTCCTTTGCTGTACAGTTAGGAACTATACTAACTTAGTTATGCTTTAGAGTAACAAGAGTCTCTTTTTTGTACTGTTCATAATGCAAAGTTCTTCATGCTGCCTCCTTAGCAAAAGCAGAGATCTGGGGTGGCTTGTATGTCTCAACCTTGGCATTATAATTAGTCAGGTCTCCTATATCACGGACCTGCGGTCTTAATCGGATTCCGTGAAGCCCTACTTCCATGTTGAATGGCAGCTCATTAATATGCAAATTTGCCCTGCACCCTCAGACGGCTCCCCGGTGCTGTTTCGGCACTGTGTTGCTGTGTATCGGTTGCCGTAGTGGCCATGCTGAGGGGGTGGCGGGGTGGCAGAGAGGCCATGCCGCCGTAGCCAGAACAGGGCGAGCGGCCATGCCGCTGCAGGTGGGAGGGGATGGGGTGAGCAGCTGAGCCACCACGGTGGCTGTGCAGATTGATTTGCATATTCATACTGCCTAATTGAATATTCATACATGCCAGGTCGCGCATGCACAGTTGCGAAAAGGGGCCTCCTTCATCGCTAAAAAATCATGCCGCTAAGATGTGAAGCAGCAATATGGGGGGGGCGAAGTGCAAAAGAGCTGACTGTATTTTTTTCCTACCACTTGTTTGGAAGCTTTCCCTGCACACGAAGTTTAGTGGTTGGTGGGTACATCAAAATTGTACTTGTACTTTTGAACTCTGCAAGGATGCCTACCTTTGTCATCAACTGTAGAAGACATGCCTATGATCTGATCCGAGTATTGCCTGGACTTCATGGAGCTGGCTTGGTTACCTGGAGATGCTCTAAACTGTCATAGCTAGTCATGTTGTATTTCCGCTTACTGAACTTGCTTGAAATGGAACAGTGAGATGATTCAGGTGAATGGAGGGCTTCTCTGTTCATCTGTTGCTTGTTAAATCTGAATCAGGACTGTCAGTTGCCTTTAGTTCTTGTTTAGCTCTCCTGCATTTGAAAGTGGAAATGTCATGGCTGTCTGTAAGCACAGTATGTTAAAATACTTAGTCTGCAAGTGTGAACAAGCTACTTGATGGGAATGAGTGAAGCAGGTTTGGAATTTGTAGCAATCTTTTTCTGCTGTCTAAATTACAAAAAAAAAATTTGAAATTAGATAGCGATAAACTTGACCAATGCACACAGTGGTGTGCCAGAGTGGAAATATACGGGTTGTTGTGATGTGTGGTTGATTAGGTGAATTGGCTGATGTAAGCGAAAGGTTAAAATCATACATTGAGGTAGTTATGGTAATCGTGAGATATTTTTCATATGGCTCTTGGCATGACCCTAGAGGTGGTGATGTGGTCCAAGTGGTGATGTGATCCTGGTGGAGAGAGAACTTTGAGTAGAGCAGGCTCATACACAAATGTGAGTTCCCTGTAAAGCAGAGGGCAAGGCCTGTCTCTCTCGGAATCCTGCCCTCTCGTGGCTCTGGCTGTATGGGGAATGGCTGCCTTTGTTACCCGGGTCATCTGCCTCGGGTGTGCTGGGTACACAGCTCTGCTCTAATGCTGTGAGAAGGAACAGTGGAGAACATCCAGGAAATACTTCCCAGCTGGAATGCCAAGCATTCTAGAAGTGACATCTGGGGATACTTACACCTTTTTAGGCTGAGAACAAACCCTTTCTGAGAGGAGCCCATTGTCGAAGAGTTGCAGCATTCCCTCTTGACAGAACCTGGGTTTTAAGCAGAGTCGGATACTTTGATAATAAAATGGAAAGCTGGCCAAGACACTTTCAGAATTACACAGGGCATAACTGTATAAGCAGTGTGATAAAACCTGTTTTACTTTAACCCATGTAGATAAAATACACACCACTTTATTTACAGTGCAAGAGCCATGAAAGGCTGTACAGGCTTGGGAACCTGGAGCAGTTGGAGGACTCTGTGTGATTTAGCTACAGGTGTGCCCTCCTAACAGGATTATCTCCTAAAGGAACTTCTTAGGTTTGAATAATATTGCTTGTGCTAACACTGTTTCATCTTCTTTTGAGGAGTAAAACTTAGGATGCTCAGTGTTTGTGTGGCTATAGAGGGTTGGAATGTGTTTGGTTGCATAGTTGGATGTCCTGTACTTGCTTATTACCAAGAAGGAAAACTGATAATGCCTTGAATTTTCAAGATCAAAACTGCTTGCAAGACTCTGCCTTTAAATCTAGTCTTTAAACTTACTGTGGCTTCTAATAATGATGTATTAGTTCAACTTTCATTCAGTATGATGTTGTTTAAAGTTAATTAGATGCTTTAATTCCACTTGAATAGTCTGCCTGACCAATAATACAATTAATTGACCACTTGTGTCATTTAGAGGTGTATGCATTGCTGTGAAGCCTACTGATAAGGTGTCTCAGGCATGGCATTCTTGCATGCATAGTTATGAGCTGCTTTGAACTGGAAATGGAGCAATTACTTCTGGAAGCAACTAAAAGCAATGGAAACTGTAGTTAGACTATAGTACTGAATGAATAAAGATTAGATTCTGCATCTGGCTTTTGAAGAGTCTCATCAGAGTGTGCTTGCGGATTGGAGAATCTCAGTTCTGGCAATATACTCAGGTTGTTTTAAGTTTGGCAGCTCCTAAATAGGTTCGATGTAGTAAAAAAATGAGCAAATGAGCCTAAAATGCAATAAGACTTGTGTTTTCTCTTTAGATGGTGGTCTTTGAAGTGGTGCTCTCCCAGTGTGTTAAGACTTTGTACAAAGAATTGAAGGATTTAAATTCATTAGACTTAGGATCTTTACTATTCAACAAAGTAAATAATAGGCTTGGTAAGAACTTTGTTTTAAGGATACCTTGTTCTATACTAATACAGNAAGGGACCCACAAGGATCATCTAGTCCAACTCACCATCTAAACACCCATACAGAGACCGAGAGCACATCCCAGGGCGGTAACACCAACCTAGATCCCTCACACCTTGTTCTATACTAATACATGGGATGCATAGTTGCCAAAATACTTGCCTTATGCTTAATTTTTCAGTTCAGTGGTTTGTTTGCTTCAGCAGTCGGAGAGTAAAGCTGCTGGACAAACTGTGGTGTCTCTTTTTCCTGTGAAGCTTACTGCAGCTTTATTTCCCAGTTGCAGAGTATCTAAACTTGCCTTGTCATGTGTACTTCAGCACAGACAGGGCTGGATGTCTGAGAAGTTAAGCAGATACTGATTACTGATTCAGCTTGTACAAAATGTGGTCTTGTCCAAATAAGAAATAGGCAAAAATAGAAACTCGTCAGGCTTCTGTGGAGTGTAGAAACGGAGTCGTTATTTAGCAGGTGAGAAAATACTTGAGGCTTTCAACCACTCCTTCAGCAGATTTTTGCTCCAATAATTGTGTTGAATCAAACACTGCAGTTTCTGGTTTTATCATGGATAGTATTCTTGATTAGTAGTTGTGTTGCTGCATTTATCCAGTCAGTCCTGTTTAGTAGAGAACTTGGTGGATATTCTTGTGCTGGATGGACAGGAGCAATACTGAGATGGCAAAACAGTTCCTAAAACAGGAATGCAGCTTCTGTAGCCTCTTTGAGCAGTTGGCTTAGCTGCATCTGCCAAAGCATATAGCTGTTGGTCTCCCACAAAGGTACATGCCTGAGATGTGATGTATTTTCAACTCTGGGCTTCTCAGCAGCTGAGTGGGTTTCTCTGTGAAAGGGAATGATGTTAATGGTAGTCTAACTTGATCTTCTGTTGTCGTAAGTATAACAAGCTGGATTGTCAGCAGTGTGTAGTGTGTATGTTCTGTCACAGATTTGCAGAGTGGAAACAATTCTAAAGAATTGCCCTGGAAGTTTAGAGGAAGAAGTTATCCAAGCTGAGAGCCATCTTGAGAATTAAATGCCACATCAAACAATGTACTACTGTCTTTTCTTGTCTGCCCTTTCTAAATTGAGAATTTGAAGGAGGTAACTGCCTTTTTGCATGTGCTTCCGCATTGCGTGTTTTGGGGTGCCTTACCTTAATTCCATTCCTAGTTATGTGGATAAGTGTTTTTCTTTTGCAAGAGGAACTGCCATATGTTTCTTGACTTAGAGCTGAGAGGAAGTGCCATCACTGGAACAGAAAAACTTGTTCTTCGCTGCCTCTCCCAATGCTTTCTATCACACAGACTAGTTAGGTGATGGGAAGGGAGAGTGCTGGGACCTTCTGTATTGTGCTAATTTTCAGGGGGTCTCCTTTGAGATCCTAAAAAGTGCTTGGCTCTGCTGTAGTTGAGTTGGTGCCATGTTTACTTAGTTTGCCCCAAAGGTGGAGGAAGGGAGGGGAGGAATGTCAAGTAGCTTCAGCTTGCTACAGGATGTGATAAGGTAATTTAAGAGGATTTTCAACTCTTTCAAACAATGAATAAACATGTCAAATATGATGGAAAGCTCCAGAGTTTTATATGGATGCTTCAAGCCTCTTTGTCAACCTTGGAGCATCAGGATGGTGTTGAATTTCTACTGTTTTGAGCAGTTTCCTTTGATAGGGAAGGTACCAACTGTTGTTGGAGTGGGAAGCAGGCTGTTGCAAACCAATAAAGGAATAACTTGCTCCTTTGCTACTGAAAGTTAGTTATCTTATGGTTTTGGGTAAGCTACTAATGAAGTAGTAACTTAGTTTTATAAGACACAGGCATGTTATTCTCAAACTGCATTTGATACCAGTCTCAAATTCCACTTGCCTCTTGGACTTAGATTATTATAAATGTAACCTCTTTAAAATCTCAAAGAAGTCAAGCCACTCCACAATAAGCCTGCCACATAGTCACTCAACTGGACTGACTCTGGCTTTGGTACCATCTTTTCTATAATTCTACCCAATCTTTCCTTGATAAAAAATAAAAAAAATTTAAAAATCTAGGACAGTGCAGAGTGGTAATCTGTCTTGTCCCTGTTGCAATACTTGCTTAACTCTTCCCTATTGAAGGGTGTTCACTGTACTGGTTAGGTTAAAGCAGTAGCACTGTGTCATTTACTGCTGTCCAATGTTATTCATCCATTTCCTATGTTAGATAGGAACTCAGGCTGCATCAGTAAGTGCCTCCCTATAGTTCAAATATGGCATGCAAGTGAAGCCACAGATGTAATTACTCAGAGGTAAGAGGAAAGAGCTCTGAGATGTAAGGAGTTAACTACATACTATGTCTGACCACAGTGATGCATTACTGTACTGTTTTTGTGGATGTGCTTTTGGGAAGTATGAACATGACCAGAGGCTGGGGGAGAATAGCTTTCCAGGCATTAAATGCTTGAAGAATGGTGATAGCTTGTGCTCCCTTTCATCTTTTCTACTGGCTTGTTTTGTGAATTTGAGTGAGTTACCATCTCTAAAGCTTTTCACCTAGAATGGGATAATGCCTGCCTTACAGGTATATGTCAGGCTTTTTCCCGGTAAATAAGCTGTAGTCCCGCAGATTGTCTTAGAAGTGCAAAACCTCTGACGCTACACAGCATGCTTATAATATATATCCCCGTTAAAGCTGTTTGGCAATGTCTAATGCTATTTCTAGTTAATACGGAATGTTTTAGACTAATTTTTTTCCTAAGAAGCAGCCAAGTGTATCCTGTTGCATTTGATGGGATCCTGATCATCCCTGTTCTTAAACAAAACCCCAAAGTATTCTTGTTCATGTGTTGCACAGCACCTAGGAGAATTCCTGCATGAAAGCTCAAACAAGAGCAAAGAATGTCTGGGATGCTTTTGTGTGTGTTGGTTTGGGAACTACAGAGAATAAACTCTTCCAATCCCATTCCTGCAGTCTGGTAAAACTTGGAATAAGATACACTAGATTTGTTTGTCCTCACTTCATATTTAAGAGCAGGAATGTCCTCAGTAGGAAAAACTGCTGCTCTACAGAATTGCAGAAGCATCTCATGCTTTCTAGTAAATCTGATCTTGATAAAGGTGCTGATGTGTAAGTAAGCACGGCCCTTTGTAATTCAGAGGGAAAATAAAGATTTTGGCCTGGACAGGCTAAAAACACATGGTGGGGGGAGGGTTAGGGGGGTGAAGGCCAGTGTCTGTGAGAGAATTCTGGGATTAGTATCTAGTGAAGCCTCTGATAGTTAAGAAATGGAGACAGGTTTGAAAGTGAGAAGAATGAGGAGTGTATCTGGTGCATAAGGCTTGGATTGCCTACAGGCAGTCCCACCCTGATGCCTTGAGACTGGTTTGCAGCCTCTGAAATAGCAATGCCTTGAGATGGAACTATAGATGTGTCCCTCCCCTTTTCTTCTGGAGGATGTTACTGGGAACACCATTCCCATTGCATCAGTATACAGCAATGCTCCTTTACTCAGAGGGACCGGCTAATTTGTATTGTAGAACTTGCCCTTCCCCTCAACACTCCTTCTGCACCTCAGAGCCTACTCCTTGCACTAGGTCCGTCTTGGGGGCTGGGTGCAGCTTCTAGGCTACCAGCTGAAGTTACCTAATGTATCTAAGAATGTCTGAGATGGCAGTAGTCTCTCACTGTTTTCTGTAATCCTCTATTATTTTGGGCTACCTGTGTATAGACAGTAAGTGTCTAAAGCAGAATTCATGTTAATTGCTGTATCGATTTGCTTCAGAAGGACATACTTGCTGTGTAAGAATTCTTACAGAGGGGAAGGAGGTAAGACCTGGAAGAGCCATACTATCTGTGAGATGCCTTAGCATTAGATGTGCTGTCCGCACTGCTTCTAAAACATCTCAGAAGGGAAGAGGCTTATTTTTGGCATTGTTTCCTCTTTATTGTCAAGTGTAAGGAGCTAAATCTGAAAAGGTTGTGGAGAAGGCACTTGGACTGAAAGGCTCAAGCAGATAGAGATCACTCCTGATAAACCATATTTGGGTTGGCCAGAGATGAGTTGTTAAAAAAAAACTTTGTGGCGGACATTGTTTGGAAAAACTCGTACAGTCTTTGGAAAGATCTTTACAGTTGGATTCTGTGACTTTAGTACTGGGCTTTTGTTTGACCTTTGTCTTTGCCATTCTGCCTGCTGTCCTTTAATGTTCTGTCAGTATCTTTCCTGATGTTCAACTTGCTTTTGCTGAATGTTTTCTTTGCAAATATCATACTTTTTCTTTAAATGTGGAGTTGAAGCTCCTTGCTGATGTAGGCTAAGATACCAAGCTGGTGCCATGTATTATCATCATGTAAAACAGTTCTGAATACAGTAAAAAGTTACAGGATTTCTTTGATTTCCTTCTGATTTATTAATACACATAGTCTAATTTAATGAAGACTAAATAACTTGCCTTTCTCAGGCAGCACTTCTTCACTCTTCTTGAATTCTTAAGGAGAACTTAAGCTCAGTAAGCTGAAGAGGTTAGTGGACTTGAGAATCCAAATTTCCTGTGGTTAGGACACAGATATTCTTCCAACCCTTGAAACCAGTGCAGACAGTTCAGCATATGGGAGGAATTCTAGAGGTCAGTGAATGGTTCTTTTAATGGTGACTGTAAGAGTAAGCCCTCTCACAAGCCGGCTGTTGAAAAAACTTTGAGCTGATTCCCTTGTTAAAAAGGCATGCAGCAACACGAAACTTATGGGAACTGCATCCCATGCAACTCCCTACTGTCTCGTGATTGCTGGTCTAATTCTTGAAAATCTGACTCTACAAAAATGAAAGTAACATCTGTATTTGGATAAGTGTCCTTTGCCTATATAGACTTTGCATAAGGGTAATATAGATACATAGCTCAGTAGTCAGAATATCTGTGAAGAGAGTTATTGTGGGAGCTTATCAACTACTTATTTGGTGTCTCCAAACAGACCTTTAGTGATACCACTCTTGCACTGCAGAAGTGTGTATTTCTAGGGGACAGTTCTCTTGCTGCTCTTGTATTCCAGTGAGGGAAACTAGGGTGTGTGAATGGAAAAAGCAGTATGCTCAGGATTGTAGTGCTGCTGCTTTGGATGGACTGATGCTGATCCAAGGGGTGGGAGNCTTGATGCAGGCCAGGATGCCGTTTGCCCTTTTGGCTGCCTGGGCACACTGCTTGGTGCTCGTGGGGAGAAGAATGACTGACATAAGCCTAAACGTGGCAAACTTTATCAGAAAATACTGTTATGCTAGAGAAATGATTGTAAGTAGAAAATGGAGCAAGGTGCTCCAGGGACAAGGTGAAAAATGGAAGTCAAGCTAGTTGGAGTGAGTCAGGCAGGTCCCTAGTTATGCATTGCCTGCCTTAATCTGTTCTGGTACAAGTCTGAGTGGTTGTTGCTATTCATGTTGACTCCCTATTTTGGGGAGTCCCTGCTAAGTACTGACTTGAAGATGAGTGATTCCGGTCTCCAGTTATGAATCCATCATGTGGCACTACTATGAGGAGTAGTGCTGCTCCCAACAAGAAGCAGTCTCTTTCGACCTGGACTATTTAGTACTATATGGGAAGAATTCTCTCTGAAAGTAATGTTTGTCCTGAACTGCCTCTGCTGACTTAAGCGTGACTTCTGCTTAAATAGAAGATGAGACGAAAAAGGAAAAATAGGATTAACTAGTAAGAGTGACTTGAAAGGGTTGTTTTTCCTGTGTACTTACTATATTCCTAATGAGTTTGACCAGTTATTTGATTTACTTTCTACCTATTTAAGTGTATGGTCTAGGCTGTAAGGTTTTGAAAAGGCTAGCTGCTGATGTATGCATCCTATAAAAGCAATGTCCTGGTTTTGAGCTAGAAAGGAGTCTCTTGGATCTTCTTCCTTGCAGGGTACAGTTCTGCAGATGGCACACTACTGCCTCTGAGTTGATGTAAATGTAGGAATAGAGCTCCTTTCTGTATAGAAATATTAAAATCAGAGCTGCTGTCATGTCACGTAATCTTCAGGTCCTTGAACTTTACTGGGAAAGCAACAGGAATCATCTTCTGTGATGATGCTGTTTTCATTCCTTGATTTGAACTCTTCCCAGTTCAAGCTAAGCCTTTTATCATGAGTACTGACTATTAGTCACCTGAAGCATTACGCACCTTCAGAACATGCTGATTCAGTGACCTGTGATTTGGTGAGACCAGACACTCCAGCTTTGCTTTCTGCTCTTTAGCAGTTCATTCAGTAACAGATTTTTAAGTACCTATACTTACATTCTGGCACTTCTGAGGAAAGTTCTTTCCATGCTCAAGGATGTATGCATGTCCTGCTTCAAGGCTTTCTTATGAAAGTTACCATATAGAAGTAGTCCATTTGTTGATTGCCAATCCAGAGTTCATCTAATTTAGAGGTCTTTTAGTGATTCTGTTTTAAGAAATGTGCTCAGATGAGGATCTCTCTGGGGCAGTCCTCACACTCTGTAACGGAATCTACTTCTGGAAATAAGCATGGAGAATAGTGAAATAAGCAAGGGATATAAATCTATTGGATTTATATCTATCTGTTGCTTCTGTCAACCTCTGTGTGCAAAATTCAGACTTTCCTCCCTTAAACCTTGCTCACAGGTGTTCAAAATCTGGCTCTGGTTTTACTTACTGAAATGTTCTCTCTTTTACCTAGGGGTTAATGATTAAATTTCCTTGCAAAGTTTTTTTCTAAGAAGTTTGTGTTGGGCTCTGCTTACTAATAAGGAAATTCCAGTGAGGGAGAGAGAGAGGGAAGAAGAAAGCTCCTTGGCAGAGACTTCACAGCCAGACTTGGGAATTGCAGTGAGTCCTAGTCCTGTGTGAACATACTTGTGATCTTAGCAGGCTCTGGTGACTCAGAGTGAAGATGATAGCTGTGTCCAGAGAGTGGAGGCTCTGCAGGACTAAGCTACACTTACCTTGTTCTGTCACTGAAAACTGATAGGAGTAAAATGTCCAATTTTGAGGTGTAAAATTTATCATCTGGCTTGATTGATCAAAACCGGGGCAACATTGAACTGACTTATTTCTCTGTAGCCTGGAGTCAGAAGTCCTGTGAAAACAAAGGAATATGCTGGTATTGAGCTGTAGCCAGTAACAGGATTGGGGATTGAAATAGTATCCAGTGATAGAGCTGAATTACTGAATATAACTTGAATTGTAACTGAGAAGTTTGCTAGTGAATTTTTTTGTGTTTGTAAATAACTGGGAAGAGAGAAAAGGTCTAGGAAGTGGGACAAGTTCAGAATGGATGGGGAGGAACTAGAATGGGGATGAAGAATGGAAATGAACCAGCAGCCTGGTGTGTGAGAATATGCCTGGTGCAGGAGTTGGTAACAATATTTGTGTATGTAAGATGGCAGTGCATTAACTTGCCTGCTATCCCTTCAAGCTGTATAGTATCACATGAGCAGTAAGCATCCTTCATAAGGCTATCCTTTGGTTGTACTATTCAGTGATAAAGGAAGTCCTGCTGCTTCTGATCCTTTTTACTGGTGCCATTTCTTCCTGGGATCACTTTCTTATTGGTCATAATCCAGGCTACTGTAAGAGTGGGCAATATCCTACAATGGGAAGAGGAACTTTGATTATGTGGGTCAGAAAAGCAAAATCCTTCAGATGAAATTGGGCTCAGTAGCCTCTTAAGCTACAGAAGGCATGAAGAAAGAAAGCTACTTAATCCTGTGCAGAGGCTCACCGTACTCTTTTAGATGTGGTGACGTACGAGTACTACTTTCATAGTCTGAATCGGTCACAACGCTGTATGTGGAAGGTGATATCACAGCCTGCTTTAAGTATGTCAACTAAAGATGTTAGTTTAGTCTTTGTCCGCTGTGAGAATTCTGACCAGCGTTCCTGAGTACGTGTTTGTATTGAGGCCAGGTCTTAGACCAAACGAAAGAGAACTAGAAAATCTGAGGAATCCAGATAAAGCCACAGATGTTTTGCCATAGATTTCTCAATAACATGCCCTGAAAAGGAGGATGAGAGACTGCAATAATCTTGCCAATTGTCTGTCAAAGATTTATTGTGCAAAAGTCTCATATTTGCTTATATTGAGACTGATACCCTCCTCCCTTCAGGGAGACAGACAGCAAAAATAGACTGATCTGTATATCAGGAATTTTTTTTAACTTCCACTGGAAAGGCACATAGAAATTGCAGCACAAGGTTGTTTGAGCACTTCCAGAATGCCAGTAAGTGCAATTGGAGGAAAGCTGGTTTGGTGAGTGCTGTGTGAATTTGGACTACAGATGGCTACTTGTATGCAAAGCAGTCAGTCAGAGACAGAACAGCTCATGTATGAAGATATCAAAAATGGTGTCCAAGGTAACGAAAGATACCATAGCTTTTAACTGCAAAGGTCTTGGTGACAATGAAAGTTCGCTTGTGTTTAAGGTGAAATACCGTAGAACTGGGAATGCTCTGAAGCTTATTTCCATAGAAAATAAGGAAAGTTCGTCTGCTTCTAGCAACAAGGAGGCAGCATGAGTATTCTGCAGCTCCTCACTGAAAGTGTGAAAATTGTTCACTGTAGCTGGAGCCACCCTTTCTGCAAGTCGAAAATAAACCCTGTAAAAGAAACAGTTTTCTAGTACAAAATGTTGTGAGAAGGCTGTCAATGTGAGAGAGTGAACAGCCTGTATGAAAATCAGTCACTAACACCTATCTTCTTGGATGTGGGGGTTAAATGTATGTATAACATAGTGGGGAGGAAGGGAAGTGCTTTTATGGAAAGGGATTTCATATCTTGCTGGGAAAAGATTTATCTGTAAATGTTTCTTTTGAAGACACTCCTATTCTTGCTTCCCATTCTACATAATAAGACCTGCAGACCTCATAGCAGCAATCTGACAGCTTAGAGATTTCTCCTGTCACTACAAGAAAGACACTGAAGGTCTGGAGTGCATCCAGAGAAGGGCAATGAAGCTGGGGAGGCAGGGGGTCAGACTCTTCTCCCAGGTAGCAAGAGGCAGGATAAAAGGAAATGGCCTGAAGTTGCACCAGAGGAGGTTTAGATTGGAAAGCAGGAAAAATTTCATCACCGAAAGGATTGTCAAGTGTTGGAACAGGCTGCCCAGGGAAGTGGTTGAGTCACCATCCCTGCAGGTATTTAAAAGATGTGTAGATGTGGTACTTAGGGACATGGTTTAGTGGTGGACTTGGCAGTGCTGGGCTAATGGTTGGGCTCTGTCTTAAAGGTCTTTTCCAAACTAAATGATTCTGTTATGTTTCCTTCTATATCTCAGCAGGAGTTCTGCTGGCAACATTGTACAAACCACATCTGTCCCTTCACCTTCAGTATGGAAAATGTGTTATCTGTGTAAACGGATTTTCATGCTAAAAGAGGTTTTCATGCTAGCATGTAGTAATATTGCTGAGTAGTTCAGCAGTAGTGATGAAATGCAACATCTTGCTCCCAAGCTATTGAAAGGCATGTGAACAGTACCTGAATGGGCTAGAAAATTTTGCACACCAGCAACTTGCTAGTCTGAAGTGGTGTTGCAGAGTTTGTTGTGTAGAGAGGCTTGACCAGGTTTTGGTTTTTTCCTCCAAGTTCAGCTATCAGCAGCTTGGCTCCTACTACAGTTTTGAAGAAAGACACAAGTAACTACTGTAAACAAATCCTGTCTGCAGAAATTGAGAAGATAATTTACTCTTCTGAGTGTTGTCTGTCACTGGCAGCAGATGATGTCATTAGAGTTAACCATGGTGCCACTAACAAGGATCCTTCATTCTTGTCTCACAAAAATGTTTGGTCTTAGAATTGTCTCTCCGTAGCTCTTCCAACTCATGAAGCAACCAATGCATGCATCTTATCTGTTATGTAATGGTTTTCATCGTGTATTTAGATAGTCATATTGAGTGACTATTTTTCTGAGGTGGGAGCAGGAAGCAAACAGTTGCTTTTATACGAGCAGAATTGAAGCTTCTATCCTGAGCCGTCTGGACACAGCAGCTTCGTCACATTGTTATCCAGAAAGACTTTGGTAATGGGCAAAGTTCCTGTTACTGCCTGTGCTGTCCCAAAACAGCACTGACTGTGCTGTCAGTCTTAAGAAAGCATTGTCCAGCACTTATTTCACACAGAGAGCCCAACCCTGGATAGTTACCCCTACAAAACTAGGGGAAGTATTTGCTTTGAATGTAAGTAGAAAAATGAGAATTCTTGTTAAACACTGTAAAATACAATGCAAACAGAACTACAGAATGAAGTAATAAAACAGTGAATCTTTCCCTTAGGGAGTTAATGTGAAAAGTGTATCTTTTTCTCTGACTTTTGACAAGAGTTTCACTTCTGCTTTATACATTCTTTCCTTCTTTTTCTAAATTCCTGGCTGGCACAATCTTTTCTTTGTTAGCAGAACTGGGTTAGTTGCTTCTGAATTTAAATCTTGCCTTGTATTTAGTATAACTGTGTGTCACTGTGGAATCCACCAAAGTGAGTTTGGCACGTGAAGCAGTGAGTCTTACAAAGCCAAGCCCGGAATCCTTATGATGACAACAGGCAAATGCAGGCACACATCACTACTGCAGTGATTTGTATGGTGACCAAGAGGTACCTCATAGCTATCAACTAAACAGTTAGTATTCTTCTGCTAATGAGAACATGTCTTCGTTTTTGCATCTTAATCTATAGAAGTCTAGGGATAATACATCCTCTATGATAGGTTGCAACTAAGAGTTTTTCCTAATATCATAGAGGATATGCTTCATGTGTATTATGTACTCATGTGAAATACAGGGTAAATCATGTTGCCAATATTGTGAAAGCAGCAGCTCTCTCACATTCATTGCTGAACAAGGTGAAGTGTCTGTCTTTTCTTCAGTTTCACTGTCTCTGACACTTCAGAGGAGTAATAGGGACCACCTCCCTTATTACTCTATGTAGCTGATAAGGCCAGAATTGAACTCTGAACATCTCATTCGAAGTGGAAAGGTAGGACTATAGAAGGAGACAGGTGAAGGAAGTTATGTCCTCAGACAGAAATAGTAATGGTGCTTCAGAAACTTTGACACTGAAGTGTTTGTGATAGTACATGTAAAGTCAAATGAAATGGAGAAAAGCTCCTGATACATCCAGTCTTCCCCTCCATCTTCCCCTGAGTTAAATTTGGTTATTCTCATTGTCTTTAGAGCATGTGGAGGTAAGAATATAGTTAAGAAAAGTGAATTGTTGAGTGTTCTCAGTACCACCCTTTTTAATATTTCTCCTGCACAATGGAATTTCAGATTTGGCATTAATTTAGTATGTATCTACTAATGGGCAGCCAGCCCTTGCTGGCTTTTGAAACAAGGAGTTCAGCTATTTCTACCATCTACTTTTTGGTTCTGCTGTTGGCACCAGAAACACCAGCCCCAATGAAGGCTGAATTCCAGCTTAAGTTTCAGTGCCTCTTTCAGCATTTATAGGAATTAAGGACTGAAACTTGCCGAACTATGGAGTTATAATGGCTGGTATTCTCCATCCATGAAATTCTTAATAAAGGATAAAACACTTATGATGTAAGAGGTGCCTTTGTACAGTTTTGTTTCCATTGGAGCTCAATTCTGAAGATATGATTGCCAAACTCTGTTTGTAAACTATGTTCAGTCATCCTATCGCCTTATGAGATTCTGTCCTACTGGAGCGGTTCCGGAGGTGGTAGTCGTCCTCTTCATACACCTGCTTTGCTTACAGTAATAATGGCTAATACATTTGGCTGTGACTGAAGGGGGACACTGATGGTAGTGTAGACTAGAAAGTGGGGAAAGGGTATCTGGCTTGAGGTACTATCTATCTAGCTATCACAGTTCTATCTCTCTGGCTGTGTGTGCTTACATAATGTGCCTTGTGTGCATGCTAAAAAGAATGGTACTTAACTGGGAGACAGTGTTTGGGTTAAAAAGCTGTCTTTGGTAAGACTTAATATCCACTTTGCAGTGGGCAGTCTCTGGCACGTATAGAAAGTTCTGTCTTCTAACACTTCAAGAGCTCAGAACTGATGGCCCCACATCTTGCCCATTCTGTCTTCAGTACTCCATGCTCTTGTAAGTGGGGAAGAAGGTTTTCTAGGCTGACTGCATAGCCAGTCCAACTAAAATAGTACAAGGGCAAAAATAAGGTCAAGAAAGTGTTATTTCTTAGCCACTTCCTGTAAGTGACTAGAGTTCCTATGTCTGCACATAACTGTGTAAGTCCTGGAAGTGTCTTTTAGTAGGTTGTACAGTAAAAGGTAAGAACATGTACTTCTGTCTCCTCCATGATTCAGGAGAATTGGGCTAAGAGGGAAGAGTCTGTGCAACGGTTTACAGCATTCAGTATGCTAACCTTTGTGTAAGTGTGGGGATCGCTGTTTCTGGAAATCTTGCTTGAGATACTACTGTGCTTTGTTGAAGCATATACCTGGTATGGTACTTCAATCCTGCTTATCTGCACTCTTTTAAGAAAAATGTAACACTTTACAATGAAATAGCTGGCTTTTCACCTAGTGACAGCACAAAGTTAACAATCCTGCTACCTTTGCTTGGGAGACTCACAGCCTCAATTATCTTTATAACAAACTAAAGTAGGAGTTATGGTTACTCAGAGATTAACTTGGTGTTACACAGAAGGATGTTTTTTTGAGTTCTGCTGAATAAGCACAGAACTCCTTAAACCAGATGATGCTATTAAACAATACAATTTACTAAAGACAAGGTTCTACATTTTATATCAATGGGAGTTTTGCTGTTGTCTTTGTGGGGAGAAGTTAATTGCCTGACTGCTCAAACATGTGGATTTTCTATCTTGTTCAACATATGTAGTAGCAAAGGTAAAGAGAAGAAATGGTCCAAATCAAACATCTTGTCAATGTGTTTACCAAATTAAATTTGATCTCATACCACCTTTGCTGCATGAATAATCTGATGAAGAGAGTGAACTTTGACAGAAAGTGAAGTAATTTTTTGAAAGGAGTTAAGTAAGTCTCTACCTGAATACCACCAAAATTACTAGAAAGGTTTAAAAGTTGTGTGTTAGATATGGGAGACTTAAGATGAAATTTCTGCTTTGTGTTTGAGTTTTGGTCTCCTTTGTCCAGATGATTAGTATGCTGATCTGTGGTACAATTTGAGATGCTTAAACTTGAAATTTACAAAATTTGAGTTGCATTTTATAAATGCGATACCGACGTGGATAAATTGTGTGAAAGGTGGGATTTTTATAATCCGAAATTAACTTCTTGTCCTTCATGTCTCTGGGATTTTCTTTTCCACAAGTCAACTGTAGTTAAGCCCTTCCATTAACTTGCACCTAAAAAGCAAAAAGATAAAATTTCAGAAGTTCACTTCCTGACTGCAGTGGCTTGGTTTTCCTATGAAAAATAAACTCACAGTAACAAAAGACCCAGAGAGCTGCTCTGGGATGAGGCCCAGTTCTAAGGGTTTCTCCCAAACCCTTAGTGGACACTTCAAATACTCCATTAGGCAGCATCTCTAGATCTAGTAGCTCATCTTCTAAAAGCAGAGCACAGCTGCTGCATCATGTTTGGGGATCAATTTGTGAAGAAACTCAAAGTATTATTTCCTAGCTAGAAGTCATCTAACAAGTGAAGCACAATGTGTAAGTGCTGCCCTTCACTGTAGTGGTTTACATAAAACAGATTGAAGGAGGTGTGGGAGAAGGGAGAATCGTCAGAAAAATTAGTTTTCTAGCCTATAAGAACGAAAAAACTGTCTTGAATTCAACTCATGCAAATAAATCTAGAGTTGGTGCCTTTGCAGTGAGATCCCATGTGATTGCCCAGCCTTCACCATCCTCAAGCACAGGCTGTGCACTTTCAACCCATTCTTATTTGCACAGCTGAGGACCTGGTGTTGAAACCATAAGTAGTGCTTTAACTTAGGCTAGATTCCTCATTTTGCAGGAGGGACTGAAGGAATAAAAGTATAACAATATCTTTCTTGTAAGAACCTTCTGCTTTGGGAAAGTGCTGTGCCCACCTAAAATATGTTGGGAAAGCCCTAAGTCTCAGTAAAAAAAATCAGAAATCCTAGAAAACTCTGCGCAAGGACTGGAACTTAAGATGTATGATTTTGAGAAACTTTGTCTTAAACATATTCTTAAACCAAAGCAATCCAGATGCCAGTGAAATGTGAACTTGTGAGCATTTCCAAAAAAGGGTATATTAAGAGTGTATTCTTCTCCCCTTGCTGAAAAACATGACAGGCTTCTCGGGAAGCTCACTTCAAAAGCCTTTTTTCATGTGATAGGTTCTGAGGTTGCGTGGACACTTTCCGGACAGGGGCGAGACAGCCTGGTTAGATATCAACTAGCAAAAGCCACCACAGCTCCCAAGAGCTTTCTGCACATTGACAGTCCTTTCTTTGACAGAATTTTTAAGGCTTTCAGACTTTCTTCTTTGTATTCCTAGAAGACAGGCATTTTGCATCTCTGGCTCGGAACAGGGTCTTTGACCTCTGTGAGGCCTGGTGGGCCTATGGTTCCATGGCAGTAAACTTGGCTCAAGTCCAAAACCAACGGTTAAAGTTGAAGTCCTTGTGCCCTCTGGGCAACCTGCCATGGGGCTGAGAGTCTAGCCATGATTAAAACTGGGGCTTGGCTCCAGCTCAGCCTCCAGAATGGCTGGTTGCATCAGTTTGGAGCTTGAAACCAAGGCATAAAAGTGTGAAATTATTCTTTCCAATAGCAACAAAAATTTCCAGAAGTTTATAGTCTCCCTTAATGTATAAAATGGGATGGTGTTCTTGGGGAATTCTCTCTGGGAAGGACTTGCTCATTTGTACTTGAGTCAGGCCAGTCTGAGTGCTTAGACAAATGAGTGGGTAATCTGTGCCATATAATTATACCTAGGTTAATTACTGTTTCCCAAGATGTGTTTTAAGAGTCTTCAAACTCGAAATCTGCCAAAACAGGAGTAAGATACTGCATGTGCTGTTCTCACTATCTCAGTTCTGTTAGGCACTACTAATTGGAAGTGAAGCTGCTAAATAGCAGAGGCACCTGTTTAGATCGGTAGTGAACTCTTGTCTTCTAGGTTTGTTTCTAAATAGACTTCCACTTTCTCACGTTCATGTAATTTGTGTCCCATGCTCCCTCTTTTCCCTGAAGCCTTGCTAAAGCACGTTACTGTGGTACTACAATGCCTTGACCATTTCTTGTTACCTTCGTCACAAAGGGCTGTGCTGTTCTGTTTGTGCTTATAATGTACCCAGATGGTGAATAGAATGAGTGACCACCAAGCTCATTTTCACTTGTGGGGTCAGACCTTTCTCTGCTAAATAACACAAGTGTTCCCAGCTGCTATGCAGCTGCAGGGAGTCTGCTTTCCTTCACAGGCATTAAAACGCCTTTAATCAGTGTTTGTTGTTTGTCAGCAGTGGTGTTGAGGTGTGGAGAAAAAGAACAGATATGCTTTGTTGGCAAAGTTAACTTCATTCTGACCTCTTATCTTTCTGTTTTCTTTTCAAGTCTGAAGAAGCAGAAAGCAGTTTGGAAAGTGGTTTCAGCAAGCACCTGTGTAAGTGTATTTGCTAAAGGAGGAGGTTTGTGTCCTTATATAGATAGAACGTTTGACATTAAAAAGATGCTCTGAGAGCTGCATTGAACTGGAAGCACTTTAGGTCATGGACTCAAACTGACTGGTGCAGACTCCTTTAGTGTAAACAAATGCTACAAAAATCAAATAGTACTGTTTAATACTGATGTTAGTTATGATTATTTTAGTATTGAGTCTACATTCATGAGTTCCTGTTTGTAATCTGGTCAGTTTTAACTTTTTTTCCTGTAAAATAAATTGTTCCTTCTGTGTTTTTCTTTTTTT